>CAJUWN010001276.1:0-13186 GCA_910589765.1 Avena atlantica | reverse complement strand
CGGCCATAAAATGCTAAAAAGAACGATTTTTTTTCATAACTCTAAACCATGTAAATCGCCCTAGAACCTAAAACTATGGGCAATAACTCATGAAAACGGCCATAAAATGCTAAAACGATGAGTTTTTGGTCATACCTCAAACATGTAAATCTCCTTAGAACCCCAAAACTGTGGGCAATAGATCATGAAAAAGGCCATAAAACGCAAAATCGACGACTTTTTGGCCATATCTCTCAAACATGTAAATCGTCCTGGAACCCCAAAACTGTGGTTAATAGCTAATTAAACGGCCATAAAACGCAAAAAGGAGACTTTTTTGGTTGCACCTCCCAAAAATGTAAATCGCCCTTGAACCCCCAAAACTGTTGGCAATAGCTCATTAAAACGGCTATAAAATGCAAAGCGAAGTCTTCTTGGTCATAACTCTAAAACATGTAAATCGCCCTCGAACCCAAAATTGTGGGCAATAACTCGTGAAAACGGCCATAAAATTCAAAAACAATGAGTTTTAGTCATACCTCTGAGTCATGTAAATCTCCCTGGAACCCCAAAATTGTGGGCAATAGCTCATTAAAAGGGCCATAAAACACAAAAAAGACGACTTTTTGGTCGTACATCTCAAAAGTGTAAATCGCCCTAGAACCCTGAAACTATGGGCAATACCTCATTAAAACGGCCATAAAACGCAAAACGACGACTTTTGGTCATAACTCTAAACATGTAAATGCCCTAGAACCCAAAACTGTGGGCAATAACTCATGAAAACGGCCATAAAACACGACGAGTTTTTGGTCATACCTCTCAAGTTGTATATCGCCCTGGAACCATAAAACTATGGGCAATAGCTCATGAAAATGGCATAAAAGGAAAAAACGATGACTTTTTGGGAATACCTCTAAAACATGTAAATTGCCTAGAACCTCAAACTGTGGGCAATAGCTCATGAAAACTTCTATAAAACGCAAGAACGACGACTCTTGGTCATACCTCTCAAACATGCAAATCGCCCTGGAACCCAAAACTATGGGCAATAGCTCATGAAAATGGCCATAAAATGCTAAAAGGACGAATTTTTTCGTAACTCTAAACCATGTAAATCGCCCTAGAACCCCAAAAATGGGCAATACCTCATGAAAACGGTCATCAAATGCAAAAACGATGAGTTTTTAGTCATAACTCTGAGTCATGTAAATCTCCCTGGAACCCCAAATTGTGGGCAATAGCTCATTAAAAGGGCCATAAAACACAGAAAAGACCACTTTTTGGTCGTACATCTCAAAAATGTAAATCGCCCTAGAACCCCAAAACTATGGCCAATAACTCATTAAAACGGCCATAAAACGCAAAACGACGAGTTTTTGGTCATAACTCTAAAACATGTAAATCGCCCTAGAACCCAAAACTGTGGGCAGTAACTCATGAAAACGGCCATAAAATACAAAAACGACGAGTTTTTGGTCATACCTCTCAAACTTGTATATCGCCCTGGAACCCTAAAACTATGGGCAATAGCTTATGAAAACGGCCATAAAAGGAAAAAAACGATGACTTTTTGGGCATACCTCTAAAACATGTAAATTTCCCTGGAACCTCAAACTGTGGGTAATAGCTCATGAAAACTTCTATAAAACGCAAGAACAACGACTTTTTGGTCATACCTCTCAAACATGTAAATCGCCCTGGAACCCCAAAACTATGGGCAATAGCTCATGAAAACGACCATAAAATGCTAAAAAGACGATTTTTTTTCATAACTCTAAACCATGTAAATCGCCCTAGAACCTAAAACTATGGGCAATAACTCATGAAAACGTCATAAAACGCTAAAACGATGAGTTTTTGGTCATACCTCGAAACATGTAAATCTCCTTAGAACCCCAAAACTGTGGGCAATAGATCATGAAAAAGGCCATAAAACGCAAAATCGACGACTTTTTGGTCATACCTCTCAAACATGTAAATCGTCCTGGAACCCCAAAACTGTGGTTAATAGCTAATGAAACGGCCATAAAACGCAAAAAGGAGACTTTTTTTGGTTGCACCTCCCAAAAATGTAAATCGCCCTTGAACCCCCAAAACTGTTGGCAATAGCTCATTAAAACGGCTATAAAATGCAAAGCGAAGTCTTCTTGGTCATAACTCTAAAACATGTAAATCGCCCTCGAACCCAAAATTGTGGCAATAACTCGTGAAAACGGCCATAAAATTCAAAAACAATGAGTTTTAGTCATACCTCTGAGTCATGTAAATCTCCCTGGAACCCCAAAATTGTGGGCAATAGCTCATTAAAAGGGCCATAAAACACAAAAAAGACGACTTTTTGGTCGTACATCTCAAAAGTGTAAATCGCCTAGAACCCTGAAACTATGGGCAATACCTCATTAAAACGGCCATAAAACGCAAAACGACGACTTTTGGTCATAACTCTAAAACATGTAAATTGCCCTAGAACCCAAAACTGGGGCAATAACTCATGAAAACGGCCATAAAACACGACGAGTTTTTGGTCATACCTCTGAAGTTTGTATATCGCCCTGGAACCATAAAACTATGGGCAATAACTCATGAAAATGGCATAAAAGGAAAAACGATGACTTTTTGGGAATACCTCTAAAAACATGTAAATTGCCCTAGAACCTCAAAATGTGGGCAATAGCTCATGAAAACTTCTATAAAACGCAAGAACGACGACTCTTTGGTCATACCTCTCAAACATGCAAATCGCCCTGGAACCCCAAAACTATGGGCAATACTCATGAAAATGGCCATAAATGCTAAAAGGACGAATTTTTTCGTAACTCTAAACCATGTAAATCGCCCTAGAACCCCAAAAAATGGGCAATACCTCATGAAAACGGTCATCAAATGCAAAAACGATGAGTTTTTAGTCATAACTCTGAGTCATGTAAATCTCCCTGGAACCCCAAAATTGTGGGCAATAGCTCATTAAAAGGGCCATAAAACACAGAAAAGACCACTTTTTGGTTGTACATCTCAAAAATGTAAATCGCCCTAGAACCCCAAAACTATGGCAATAACTCATTAAAACGGCCATAAAACGCAAAACGACGAGTTTTTGGTCATAACTCTAAAACATGTAAATCGCCCTAGAACCCAAAATTGTGGGCAGTAACTCATGAAAACGGCCATAAAATACAAAAACGGCGAGTTTTTGGTCATACCTCTCAATCTTGTATATCGCCCTGGAACCCTAAACCTATGGGCAATAGCTTATGAAAACGGCCATAAAAGGAAAAAAAACGATGAATTTTTGGGCATACCTCTAAAACATGTAAATTTCCCTGGAACCTCAAACTGTGGGTAATAGCTCATGAAACTTCTATAAAACGCAAGAACAACGACTTTTTGGTCATACCTCTCAAACATGTAAATCGCCCTGGAACCCCAAAACTATGGGCAATAGCTCATGAAAACGGACCATAAAATGCTAAAAAGACGAATTTTTTTCATAACTCTAAACCATGTAAATCGCCCTAGAACCTAAAACTATGGGCAATAACTCATGAAAACGTCCATAAAACGCTAAAACGATGAGTTTTTGGTCATACCTCTGAAACATGTAAATCTCCTTAGAACCCCAAAACTGTGGGCAATAGATCATGAAAAAGGCCATAAAACGCAAAATCGACGACTTTTTGGTCATACCTCTCAAACATGTAAATCGTCCTGGAACCCCAAAACTGTGGTTAATAGCTAATTAAACGGCCATAAAACGCAAAAAGGCGACTTTTTGGTTGCACCTCCCAAAAATGTAAATCGCCCTTGAACCCCAAAACTGTTGGCAATAGCTCATTAAAACGGCTATAAAATGCAAAGCGATGTCTTCTTGGTCATAACTCTAAAACATGTAAATCGCCCTCGAACCCAAAATTGTGGGCAATAACTCGTGAAAACGGCCATAAAATTCAAAAACAATGAGTTTTAGTCATACCTCTGAGTCATGTAAATCTCCCTGGAACCCCAAAATTGTGGGCAATAGCTCATTAAAAGGGCCATAAAACACAAAAAGACGACTTTTTGGTCGTACATCTCAAAAGTGTAAATCGCCCTAGAACCTGAAACTATGGCAATACCTCATTAAAACGGCCATAAAACGCAAAACGACGACTTTTTGGTCATAACTCTAAACATGTAAATTGCCCTAGAACCCAAAACTGTGGGCAATAACTCATGAAAACGGCCATAAAACACGACGAGTTTTTGGTCATACGTCTGAAGTTTGTATATCGCCCTGGAACCATAAAACTATGGGCAATAGCTCATGAAAATGGGCATAAAAGGAAAAAACGATGACTTTTTGGGAATACCTCTAAAACATGTAAATTGCCCTAGAACCTCAAACTGTGGGCAATAGCTCATGAAACTTCTATAAAACGCAAGAACGACGACTATCTGGTCATACCTCTCAAACATGCAAATCGCCCTGGAACCCCAAAACTATGGGCAATAGCTCATTAAAATGGCCATAAAATGCTAAAAGGACGAATTTTTTCGTAACTCTAAACCATGTAAATCGCCCTAGAACCCCAAAAAATGGGCAATACCTCATGAAAACGGTCATCAAATGCAAAAACGATGAGTTTTTAGTCATAACTCTGAGTCATGTAAATCTCCCTGGAACCCCAAAATTGTGGGCAATAGCTCATTAAAAGGGCCATAAAACACAGAAAAGACCACTTTTTGGTCGTACATCTCAAAAATGTAAATCGCCCTAGAACCCCAAAACTATGGCCAATAACTCATTAAAACGGCCATAAAACGCAAAACGACGAGTTTTTGGTCATAACTCTAAAACATGTAAATCGCCCTAGAACCTAAAATTGTGGGCAGTAACTCATGAAAACGGCCATAAAATACAAAAACGGCGAGTTTTTGGTCATACCTCTCAATCTTGTATATCGCCCTGGAACCCTAAAACTATGGGCAATAGCTTATGAAAACGGCCATAAAGGAAAAAACGATGACTTTTTGGGCATACCTCTAAAACATGTAAATTTCCCTGGAACCTCAAACTGTGGGTAATAGCTCATGAAAACTTCTATAAAACGCAAGAACAACGACTTTTTGGTCATACCTCTCAAACATGTAAATCGCCCTGGAACCCCAAAACTATGGGCAATAGCTCATGAAAACGACCATAAAATGCTAAAAAGACGATTTTTTTTCATAACTCTAAACCATGTAAATCGCCCTAGAACCTAAAACTATGGGCAATAACTCATGAAAACGTCTATAAAACGCTAAAACGATGAGTTTTTGGTCATACCTCTGAAACATGTAAATCTCCTTAGAACCCCAAAACTGTGGGCAATAGATCATGAAAAAGGCCATAAAACGCAAAATCGACGACTTTTTGGTCATACCTCTCAAACATGTAAATGTCCTGGAACCCCAAAACTGTGGTTAATAGCTAATTAAACGGCCATAAAACGCAAAAAGGAGACTTTTTTGGTTGCACCTCCCAAAAATGTAAATCGCCCTTGAACCCCAAAACTGTTGGCAATAGCTCATTAAAACGGCTATAAAATGCAAAGCGAAGTCTTCTTGGTGATAACTCTAAAACATGTAAATCGCCCTCGAACCCAAAATTGTTGGCAATAACTCCTGAAAACGGCCATAAAATTCAAAAACGATTAGTTTTAGTCATACCTCTGAGTCATGTAAATCTCCCTGGAACCCCAAAATTGTGGGCAATAGCTCATTAAAAGGGCCATAAAACACAAAAAAGACGACTTTTTGTCGTACATCTCAAAAGTGTAAATCGCCCTAGAACCCTGAAACTATGGGCAATACCTCATTAAAACGGCCATAAAACGCAAAACGACGACTTTTTGGTCATAACTCTAAACATGTAAATTGCCCTAGAACCCAAAACTGTGGGCAATAACTCATGAAAACGGCCATAAAAACACGACGAGTTTTTGGTCATACCTCTGAAGTTTGTATATCGCCCTGGAACCATAAAACTATGGGCAATAACTCATGAAAATGGGCATAAAAGGAAAAAACGATGACTTTTTGGGAATACCTCTAAAAACATGTAAATTGCCCTAGAACCTCAAACTGTGGGCAATAGCTCATGAAAACTTCTATAAAACGCAAGAACGACGACTCTTTGGTCATACCTCTCAAACATGCAAATCGCCCTGGAACCCCAAAACTATGGGCAATACCTCATGAAAATGGCCATAAAATGCTAAAAGGACGAATTTTTTCGTAACTCTAAACCATGTAAATCGCCCTAGAACCCCAAAAAATGGGCAATACCTCATGAAAACGGTCATCAAATGCAAAAACGATGAGTTTTTAGTCATAACTCTGAGTCATGTAAATCTCCCTGGAACCCCAAAATTGTGGGCAATAGCTCATTAAAAGGGCCATAAAACACAGAAAAGACCACTTTTTGGTTGTACATCTCAAAATTGTAAATTGCCCTAGAACCCCAAAACTATGGCCAATAACTCATTAAAACGGCCATAAAACGCAAAACGACGAGTTTTTGGTCATAACTCTAAAACATGTAAATCGCCCTAGAACCCAAAATTGTGGGCAGTAACTCATGAAAACGGCCATAAAATACAAAAACGGCGAGTTTTTGGTCATACCTCTCAATCTTGTATATCGCCCTGGAACCCTAAAACTATGGGCAATAGCTTATGAAAACGGCCATAAAAGGAAAAAAAACGATGACTTTTTGGGCATACCTCTAAAACATGTAAATTTCCCTAGAACCTCAAACTGTGGGTAATAGCTCATGAAAACTTCTATAAAACGCAAGAACAACGACTTTTTGGTCATACCTCTCAAACATGTAAATCGCCTGGAACCCCAAAACTATGGGCAATAGCTCATGAAAACGGCCATAAAATGCTAAAAAGACGAATTTTTTTCATAACTCTAAACCATGTAAATCGCCCTAGAACCTAAAACTATGGGCAATAACTCATGAAAACGTCCATAAAACGCTAAAACGATGAGTTTTTGGTCATACCTCTGAAACATGTAAATCTCCTTAGAACCACAAAACTGTGGGCAATAGATCATGAAAAAGGCCATAAAACACAAAATCGACGACTTTTTGGTCATACCTCTCAAACAAGTAAATCGTCCTGGAACCCCAAAACTGTGGTTAATAGCTAATGAAACGGCCATAAAACGCAAAAAGGAGACTTTTTTTGGTTGCACCTCCCAAAAATGTAAATCGCCCTTGAACCCCCAAAACTGTTGGCAATAGCTCATTAAAACGGCTATAAAATGCAAAGCGAAGTCTTCTTGGTCATAACTCTAAAACATGTAAATCGCCCTCGAACCCAAAATTGTGGGCAAAAACTCGTGAAAACGGCCATAAAATTCAAAAACGATGAGTTTTAGTCATACCTCTGAGTCATGTAAATCTCCCTGGAACCCCAAAATTGTGGGCAATAGCTCATTAAAAGGGCCATAAAACACAAAAAGACGACTTTTTGGTCGTACATCTCAAAAGTGTAAATCGCCCTAGAACCCTGAAACTATGGGCAATACCTCATTAAAACGGCCATAAAACGCAAAACGACGACTTTTTGGTCATAACTCTAAACATGTAAATTGCCCTAGAACCCAAAACTGTGGGCAATAACTCATGAAAACGGCCATAAAACACGACGAGTTTTTGGTCATACCTCTGAAGTTTGTATATCGCCCTGGAACCATAAAACTATGGGCAATAGCTCATGAAAATGGGCATAAAAGGAAAAAACGATGACTTTTTGGGAATACCTCTAAAAACATGTAAATTGCCCTAGAACCTCAAACTGTGGGCAATAGCTCATGAAAACTTCTATAAAACGCAAGAACGACGACTCTTTGGTCATACCTCTCAAACATGCAAATCGCCCTGGAACCCCAAAACTATGGGCAATACCTCATGAAAATGGCCATAAAATGCTAAAAGGACGAATTTTTTCGTAACTCTAAACCATGTAAATCGCCCTAGAACCCCAAAAAATGGGCAATACCTCATGAAAACGGTCATCAAATGCAAAAACGATGAGTTTTTAGTCATAACTCTGAGTCATGTAAATCTCCCTGGAACCCCAAAATTGTGGGCAATAGCTCATTAAAAGGGCCATAAAACACAGAAAAGACCACTTTTTGGTTGTACATCTCAAAAATGTAAATTGCCCTAGAACCCCAAAACTATGGCCAATAACTCATTAAAACGGCCATAAAACGCAAAACGACGAGTTTTTGGTCATAACTCTAAAACATGTAAATCACCCTAGAGCGCAAAACTGTGCCTAGTAACTCATGAAAACGGCCATAAAATAAAAAACGACGAGTTCTTGGTCATACCTCTCAATCTTGTATATCGCCCTGGAACCCTAAAACTATGGGCAATAGCTTATGAAAACGGCCATAAAAGGAAAAAAACGATGACTTTTTGGGCATACCTCTAAAACATGTAAATTTCCCTGGAACCTCAAACTGTGGGTAATAGCTCATGAAAACTTCTATAAAACGCAAGAACAACGACTTTTTGGTCATACCTCTCAAACATGTAAATCGCCCTGGAACCCCAAAACTATGGGCAATAGCTCATGAAAACGGCCATAAAATGCTAAAAAGACGATTTTTTTTCATAACTCTAAACCATGTAAATCGCCCTAGAACCTAAAACTATGGGCAATAACTCATGAAAACGTCCATAAAACGCTAAAACGATGAGTTTTTGGTCATACCTCTGAAACATGTAAATCTCCTTAGAACCCCAAAACTGTGGGCAATAGATCATGAAAAAGGCCATAAAACGCAAAATCGACGACTTTTTGGCCATACCTCTCAAACATGTAAATTGTCCTGGAACCCCAAAACTGTGGTTAATAGCTAATTAAACGGCCATAAAACGCAAAAAGGAGACTTTTTTGGTTGCCTCCCAAAAATGTAAATCGCCCTTGAACCCCCAAAACTGTTGGCAATAGCTCATTAAAACGGCTATAAAATGCAAAGCGAAGTCTCTTGGTCATAACTCTAAAACATGTAAATCGCCCTCGAACCCAAAATTGTGGGCAATAACTCGTGAAAACGGCCATAAAATTCAAAAACGATGAGTTTTAGTCATACCTCTGAGTCATGTAAATCTCCCTGGAACCCAAAATGTGGGCAATAGCTCATTAAAAGGGCCATAAAACACAAAAAAGACGACTTTTTGGTCGTACATCTCAAAAGTGTAAATCGCCCTAGAACCCTGAAACTATGGGCAATAGCTCATTAAAACGGCCATAAAACACAAAAAGACGACTTTTTGGTTTACATCTCAAAATGTAAATTGCCCTAGAACCTCAAAACTATGGCAATAACTCATTGAAAACGGCCATAAAACGCAAAACGACGAGTTTTTGGTCATAACTCTAAAACATGTATAACGCCCTAAACCCAAAACTATGGGCAATAACTCATGAAAACGGCCATAAAATACAAAAACGGCGAGTTTTTGGTCATACCTCTCAATCATGTATATCGCCGTGGAACCCTACAACTATGGGCAATAGCTCATGAAAACGGCCATAAAAGGAAAAAACGATCACTTTTTGGGCATACCTCTAAAACATGTAAATTGCGCCTAGAACCTCAAACCATGGGCAATTGCTCATGAAAACTTCTATAAAACGCAAAACAACGACTTTTTTGTCATACCTCTCAAACATGTAAATCGCCCTGGAACCCAAAATATGGGCAATAGCCCATGAAAACGGCCATAAAATGCTAAAAGACGAATTTTTTCATAATTCTAAACCATGTAAATCGCCCTAGAACCTAAAACTATGGGCAATAACTCATGAAAACGGCCATAAAATGCTAAAACGATGAGTTTTTGGTCATACCTCTGAAACATGTAAATCTCCTTGGAACCCCAAAACTGTGGGCAATAGATCATGAAAAATGCCATAAAACGCAAAATCGACGACTTTTTGGCCATATCTCTCAAACTTGTAAATCGTCCTGGAACCCATGGGCAATACCTCACTAAAACGGCCATAAAACGCAAAACGACGACTTTTTGGTCATAACTCTAAAACATGTAAATTGCCCTAGAACCCAAAACTATGGGCAATAACTCATGAAAACGTCCATAAAAAAGGCGAGTTTTTGGTCATACCTCTCAAGTTTGTATATCGCCCTGGAACCATAAAACTATGGGCAATAGCTCATGAAAATGGCCATAAAAGGAAAAAAAGATGACTTTTTGGGAATACCTCTAAAACATGTAAATTGCCCTAGAACCTCAAACTGTGGGCAATAGCTCATGAAACTTCTATAAAACGCAAGAACGACGACTCTCTGGTCATACCTCTCAAACATGCAAATCGCCCTGGAACCCAAAACTAGGGGCAATAGCTCATTAAAATGGCCATAGAATGTTAAAAGGACGATTTTTTCATAACTCTAAACCATGTAAATCGCCCTACAACCCCAAAAAATGGGCAATACCTCATGAAAACGGTCATCAAATGCAAAAACGATGAGTTTTTAGTCATAACTCTGAGTCATGTAAATCTCACTTGAACCCCAAATTTGTGGGCAATAGCTCCTTAAAAGGGCCATAAAACACAGAAAAGACCACTTTTTGGTCGTACATCTCAAAAATGTGAATCGCCCTAGAACTGCAAAACTATGGCCAATAACTCATTAAAACGGCCCTAAAACGCAAAACGACGAGTTTTTGGTCATAACTCTCAATCTTGTATATCGCCCTGGAACCCTAAAACTATGGGCAATAGCTCGTGAAAACGGCCATAAAGGACAAAACGATGACTTTTTGGGCATGCCTCTAAAACATGTAAATTTCCCTGGAACCTCAAACTATGGGTAATAGCTCATGTAAACTTCTACCAAACGCAAGAACGACGACTTTTTGGTCATACCTCTCAAACATGTAAATCGCCCTGGAACCCCAAAACTATGGGCAATAGCTCATGAAAACGACCATAAAATGCTAAAAAGACGATTTTTTTTCATAACTCTAAACCATGTAAATCGCCCTAGAACCTAAAACTATGGGCAATAACTCATGAAAACGTCTATAAAACGCTAAAACGATGAGTTTTTGGTCATACCTCCGAAACATGTAAATCTCCTTAGAACCCCAAAACTGTGGGCAATAGATCATGAAAAAGGCCATAAAACGCAAAATCGACGACTTTTTGGTCATACCTCTCAAACATGTAAATTGTCCTGGAACCCCAAAACTGTGGTTAATAGCTAATTAAACGGCCATAAAACGCAAAAAGGAGACTTTTTTGGTTGCACCTCCCAAAAATGTAAATCGCCCTTGAACCCCAAAACTGTTGGCAATAGCTCATTAAAACGGCTATAAAATGCAAAGCGAAGTCTTCTTGGTGATAACTCTAAAACATGTAAATCGCCCTCGAACCCAAAATTGTGGGCAATAACTCCTGAAAACGGCCATAAAATTCAAAAACGATGAGTTTTAGTCATACCTCTGAGTCATGTAAATCTCCCTGGAACCCCAAAATTGTGGGCAATAGCTCATTAAAAGGGCCATAAAACACAAAAAGACGACTTTTTGGTCGTACATCTCAAAAGTGTAAATCGCCCTAGAACCCTGAAACTATGGGCAATACCTCATTAAAACGGCCATAAAACGCAAAACGACGACTTTTTGGTCATAACTCTAAACATGTAAATTGCCCTAGAACCCAAAACTATGGGCAATAACTCATGAAAACGGCCATAAAACACGACGAGTTTTTGGTCATACCTCTGAAGTTTGTATATCGCCCTGGAACCATAAAACTATGGGCAATAACTCATGAAAATGGGCATAAAAGGAAAAAACGATGACTTTTTGGGAATACCTCTAAAAACATGTAAATTGCCCTAGAACCTCAAACTGTGGGCAATAGCTCATGAAAACTTCTATAAAACGCAAGAACGACGACTCTTTGGTCATACCTCTCAAACATGCAAATCGCCCTGGAACCCCAAAACTATGGGCAATACCTCATGAAAATGGCCATAAAATGCTAAAAGGACGAATTTTTTCGTAACTATAAACCATGTAAATCGCCCTAGAACGCCAAAAAATGGGCAATACCTCATGAAAACGGTCATCAAATGCAAAAACGATGAGTTTTTAGTCATAAATCTGAGTCATGTAAATCTCCCTGGAACCCCAAAATTGTGGGCAATAGCTCATTAAAAGGGCCATAAAACACAGAAAAGACCACTTTTTGGTTGTACATCTCAAAAATGTAAATTGCCCTAGAACCTCAAAACTATGGCCAATAACTCATTAAAACGGCCATAAAACGCAAAACGACGAGTTTTTGGTCATAACTCTAAAACATGTATAACGCCCTAGAACCCAAAACTATGGGCAGTAACTCATGAAAACGGCCATAAAATACAAAAACGGCGAGTTTTTGGTCATACCTCTCAATCTTGTATATCGCCGTGGAACCCTACAAGTATGGGCAATAGCTCATGAAAACGGCCATAAAAGGAAAAAACGATCACTTTTTGGGCATACCTCTAAAACATGTAAATTGCGCTAGAACCTCAAACCATGGGTAATTGCTCATGAAAACTTCTATAAAACGCAAGAACAACGACTTTTTTGTCATACCTCTCAAACATGTAAATCGCTCTGGAAGCCCAAAACTATGGGCAATAGCCCATGAAAACAGCCATAAACGCTAAAAAGACGAATTTTTTCATAATTCTAAACCATGTAAATCGCCCTAGAACCTAAAACTATGGGCAATAACTCATGAAAACGGCCATAAAATGCTAAAACGATGAGTTTTTGGTCATACCTCTGAAACATGTAAATCTCCTTGGAACCCCAAAACTGTGGGCAATAGATCATGAAAAATGCCATAAAACGCAAAATCGACGACTTTTTGGCCATATCTCTCAAACTTGTAAATCGTCCTGGAACCCATGGGCAATACCTCACTAAAACGGCCATAAAACGCAAAACGACGACTTTTTGGTCATAACTCTAAAACATGTAAATTGCCCTAGAACCCAAAACTATGGGCAATAACTCATGAAAACGTCCATAAAAAAGGCGAGTCTTTTGGCTCATACCTCTCAGAGACTTTGGAATACCTCTAAAACATAAATCGAACCCCCTGGAAACTCATAAAACTATGGGCAATAA
>CAJUWN010001275.1:0-14551 GCA_910589765.1 Avena atlantica | reverse complement strand
TAAAACGATGAGTTTTTGGTCATACCTCCGAAACATGTAAATCTCCTTAGAACCCCAAACTGTGGGCAATAGATCATGAAAAAGGCCATTAAAACGCAAAATCGACGACTTTTTGGTCATACCTCTCAAACATGAATTGTCCTGGAACCCCAAAACTGTGGTTAATAGCTAATTAAACGGCCATAAAACGCAAAAAAGGAGACTTTTTGGTTCACCTCCCAAAATGTAAATCGCCCTTGAACCCCCAAAACTGTTGGCACTAGCTCATTAAAACGGCTATAAAATGCAAAGCGAAGTCTTCTTGGTCATAACTCTAAAACATGTAAATCGCCCTCGAACCCAAATTGTGGGCAATAACTCCTGAAAACGGCCATAAAATTCAAAAACGATGAGTTTTAGTCATACCTCTGAGTCATGTAAATCTCCCTGGAACCCAAAATTGTGAGCAATAGCTCATTAAAAGGGCCATAAAAACACAAAAAGACGACTTTTTGTCGTACATCTCAAAGTGTAAATCGCCCTAGAACCCTGAAACTATGGGCAATACCTCATTAAAACGGCCATAAAACGCAAAACGACGACTTTTGGTCATAACTCTAACATGTAAATTGCCCTAGAACCCAAACTGTGGGCAATAACTCATGAAAACGGCCATAAACACGACGAGTTTTTGGTCATACCTCTGAAGTTTGTATATCGCCCTGGAACCATAAAACTATGGGCAATAACTCATGAAAATGGGCATAAAAGGAAAAAACGATGACTTTTTGGGAATACCTCTAAAAACATGTAAATTGCCCTAGAACCTCAAACTGTGGGCAATTAGCTCATGAAAATTCTATAAAACGCAAGAACGACGATCTTTGGTCACCTCTCAAACATGCAAATCGCCCTGGAACCCCAAACTATGGGCAATACCTCATGAAAATGGCCATAAAATGCTAAAAGGACGAATTTTTTCGTAACTCTAAACCATGTAAATCGCCCTAGAACCCCTAAAATGGGCAATACCTCATGAAAACGGTCATCAAATGCAAAACGATGAGTTTTTAGTCATAACTCTGAGTCATGTAAATCTCCCTGGAACCCCAAAATTGTGGGCAATAGCTCATTAAAGGGCCATAAAAACAGAAAAGACCACTTTTTGGTTGTACATCTCAAAATTGTAAAATTGCCCTAGAACCCCAAACTATGCCAATAACTCATTAAAACGGCCATAAAACGCAAAACGGCGAGTTTTTGGTCATAACTCTAAAACATGTAAATCGCCTAGAACCCAAAACTGTGGGCAGTAACTCATGAAAACAGCCATAAAATACAAAAACGACGACGTTTTTGTCATACCTCTCAAACTTGTATATCGCCCTGGAACCCTAAACCTTGGGCAATAGCTTATGAAAATGGCCATAAACGGAAAAAAAAACGATGACTTTTTGGGCATACTTCTAAACATGTAAATTCCCTGGAACCTCAAACTGTGGGTAATAGCTCATGTAAACTTCTATAAAACGCAAGAACAACGACTTTTGGTCATACCTCTCAAACATGTAAATCGCCCTTGAACCCCAAAACTATGGGCAATAGCTCATGAAAACGACCATAAATGCTAAAAAGACGATTTTTTTCATAACTCTAAACCATGTAAATCGCCCTAGAACCTAAAACAATGGGCAATAACTCATGAAAACGTCCATAAAACGCATAAAACGATGAGTTTTTGGTCATACCTCCGAAACATGTAAATCTCCTAGAACCCCAAAACTGTGGCAATAGATCATGAAAAAGGCCATAAAACGCAAAATCGACGACTTTTTGGTCATACCTCTCAAACATGTAAATTGTCCTGGAACCCAAAACTGTGGTTAATAGCTAATTAAACGGCCATAAAACGCAAAAAGGAGACTTTGGTTGCACCTCCCAAAAATGTAAATCGCCCTTGAACCCCAAAACTGTTGCAATAGCTCATTAAAACGGCTATAAAATGCAAAGCGAAGTCTTCTTTGGTAACTCTAAAACATGTAAATCGCCCTCGAACCAAAATTGTTGGCAATAACTCCTGAAAACGGCCATAAAATTCAAAAACGATTAGTTTTAGTCATACCTCTGAGTCATGTAAATCTCCCTGGAACCCAAAATTGTGGGCAATAGCTCATTAAAAGGCCATAAAACACAAAAAAGACGACTTTTTGGTCGTACATCTCAAAAGTTAAATCGCCTAGAACCCTGAAACTATGGGCAATACCTCATTAAAACGGCCATAAAACGCAAAACGACGACTTTTGGTCATAACTCTAAACATGTAAATTGCCCTAGAACCCAAAACTGTGGGCAATAACTCATGAAAACGGCCATAAAACACGACGAGTTTTTGGTCATACCTCTGAAGTTTGTATATCGCCCTGGAACCATAAAACTATGGGCAATAACTCATGAAAATGGCATAAAAGGAAAAAACGATGACTTTTTGGGAATACCTCTAAAACATGTAAATTGCCCTAGAACCTCAAACTGTGGGCAATAGCTCATGAAAAACTTCTATAAACGCAAGAACGACGACTCTTTTGGTCATACTCTCAAACATGCAAATCGCCCTGGAACCCCAAAACTATGGGCAATACCTCATGAAAATGCCATAAAATGCTAAAGGACGAATTTTTCGTAACTCTAAACCATGTAAATCGCCCTAGAACCCTAAAAAATGGGCAATACCTCATGAAACGGTCATCAAATGCAAAAACGATGAGTTTTAGTCATAACTCTGAGTCATGTAAATCTCCCTGGAACCCCAAAATTGTGGGCAATAGCTCATAAAAGGGCCATAAAACACAGAAAAGACACTTTTTGGTTGTACATCTCAAAATTGTAAATTGCCCTAGAACCCAAAAACTATGGCAATAACTCATTAAACGGCCATAAAACGCAAAACGACGAGTTTTTGGTCATAACTCTAAAACATGTAAATCGCCCTAGACCCAAAATTGTGGGCAGTAACTCATGAAAACGGCCATTAAAATACAAAACGGCGAGTTTTTGGTCATACCTCTCAATCTTGTATATCGCCCTGGAACCCTAAACCTATGGGCAATAGCTTATGAAAACGGCCATAAACGGAAAAAAAACGATGACTTTTTGGGCATACCTCTAAAACATGTAAATTTCCCTGGAACCTCAAACTGTGGGTAATAGCTCATGTAAACTTCTATAAAACGCAAGAACAACGACTTTTGGTCATACTCTCAAACATGTAAATCGCCCTGGAACCCAAAACTATGGGCAATAGCTCATGAAAACGACCATAAATGCTAAAAAGACGTTTTTTTTCATAACTCTAAACCATGTAAATCGCCCTAGAACCTAAAACTATGGGCAATAACTCATGAAAACGTCTATACGCTAAAACGATGAGTTTTTGGTCATACCTCCGAACATGTAAATCTCCTTAGAACCCCAAACTGTGGGCAATAGATCATGAAAAGGCCATAAAACGCAAAATCGACGACTTTTTGGTCATACCTCTCAAACATGTAAATTTCCTGGAACCCCAAAACTGTGGTTAATAGCTAATTTAAACGGCCATAAAACGCAAAAAGGAGACTTTTTTGGTTCACCTCCCAAAAATGTAAATCGCCCTTGAAACCCCAAACTGTTGGCAATAGCTCATTAAAACGGCTATAAAATGCAAAGCGAAGTCTTCTTGGTGATAACTCTAAAACATGTAAATCGCCCTCGAACCCAAAATTGTTGGCAATAACTCCTGAAAACGGCCATAAAATTCAAAAACGATTAGTTTTAGTCATACCTCTGAGTCATGTAAATCTCCCTGGAACCCAAAATTGTGGGCAATAGCTCATTAAAGGGCCATAAAACACAAAAAAGACGACTTTTTGGTCGTACATCTCAAAAGTGTAAATCGCCTAGACCCTGAAACTATGGCCAATACCTCTTAAAAACGGCCATAAAACGCAAAACGACGACTTTTTGGTCATAACTCTAAACATGTAAATTGCCCTAGAACCCAAAACTGTGGGCAATAACTCATGAAAACGGCCATAAACACGACGAGTTTTTGGTCATACCTCTGAAGTTTGTATATCGCCCTGGAACCATAAAACTATGGGCAATAACTCATGAAAATGGGCATAAAGGAAAAAAACGATGACTTTTTTGGAATACCTCTAAAAACATGTAAATTGCCCTAGAACCTCAAACTGTGGTGATAGCTCATGAAAACTTCTATAAAACGCATCAAGAACGACGACTCTTTGGTCATACCTCTCAAACATGCAAATCGCCCTGGAACCCAAAACTATGGGCAATACCTCATGAAATGCCATAAAATGCTAAAAGGACGAATTTTTTCGTAACTCTAAACCATGTAAATCGCCCTAGAACCCCTAAAAATGGGCAATACCTCATGAAAACGGTCATCAAATGCAAAAACGATGAGTTTTTAGTCATAACTCTGAGTCATGTAAATCTCCCTGGAACCCCAAAATTGTGGGCAATAGCTCATTAAAAGGGCCATAAAACACAGAAAAGACCACTTTTTGGTTGTACATCTCAAAATTGTAAATTGCCCTAGAACCCCAAAACTATGGCCAATAACTCATTAAAACGGCCATAAAACGCAAAACGACGAGTTTTTGGTCATAACTCTAAAACATGTAAATCGCCCTAGAACCCAAATTGTGGGCAGTAACTCATGAAAACGGCCATAAAATACAAAAACGGCGAGTTTTTGGTCATACCTCTCAATCTTGTATATCGCCCTGGAACCCTAAACCTATGGGCAATAGCTTATGAAAACGGCCATAAACGGAAAAAAAAACGATGACTTTTTGGGCATACCTCTAAAACATGTAAATTTCCCTGGAACCTCAAACTGTGGGTAATAGCTCATGTAAACTTCTATAAAACGCAAGAACAACGACTTTTTGGTCATACCTCTCAAACATGTAAATCGCCCTGGAACCCCAAAACTATGGGCAATAGCTCATGAAAACGACCATAAAATGCTAAAAAGACGATTTTTTCATAACTCTAAACCATGTAAATCGCGCCTAGAACCTAAAAACTATGGGCAATAACTCATGAAAACGTCTATAAAACGCTAAAACGATGAAGTTTTTGGTCATACCTCCGAAACATGTTAAATCTCCTTAGAACCCCAAAAACTGGGCAATAGATCATGAAAAAGCCATAAAACGCAAAATCGACGAACTTTTTGGTCATACCTCTCAAACATGTAAATTGTCCTGGAACCCCAAACTGTGGTTAATAGCTAATTAAACGGCCATAAAACGCAAAAAGGAGATTTTTTGGTTGCACCTCCCAAAAATGTAAATCGCCCTTGAACCCCAAAACTGTTGGCAATAGCTCATTAAAACGGCTATAAAATGCAAAGCGAAGTCTTCTTGGTGATAACTCTAAAACATGTAAATCGCCCTCGAACCCAAAATTGTTGGCAATAACTCCTGAAAACGGCCATAAAATTCAAAAACGATTAGTTTTAGTCATACCTCTGAGTCATGTAAATCTCCCTGGAACCCCAAAATTGTGGGCATAGCTCATTAAAAGGGCCATAAAACACAAAAAAGACGACTTTTTGGTCGTACATCTCAAAAGTGTAAATCGCCCTAGAAACCTGAAAACTATGGGCAATACCTCATTAAAACGGCCATAAAACGCAAAACGACGACTTTTTGGTCATAACTCTAAACATGTAAATTGCCCTAGAACCCAAAACTGTGGGCAATAACTCATGAAAACGGCCATAAAACACGACGAGTTTTTGGTCATACCTCTGAAGTTGTGTATATCGCCCTGGAACCATAAAACTATGGGCAATAACTCATGAAAATGGGCATAAAGGAAAAAACGATGACTTTTTGGGAATACCTCTAAAACATGTAATTGCCCTAGAACCTCAAACTGTGGGCAATAGCTCATGAAAACTTCTATAAACGAACAAGAAGAACGACGACCTCTTGGTCATACCTCTCAAACATGCAAATCGCCCTGGAACCCCAAAACTATGGGCAATACCTCATGAAAATGGCCATAAAATGCTAAAAGGACGAATTTTTCGTAACTCTAAAACATGTAAATCGCCCTAGAACCCCTAAAAATGGGCAATACCTCATGAAAACGGTCATCAAATGCAAAAACGATGAGTTTTTAGTCATAACTCTGAGTCATGTAAATCTCCCTGGAACCCCAAAATTGTGGCAATAGCTCATTAAAAGGGCCATAAAACACAGAAAAGACCACTTTTGGTTGTACATCTCAAAATTGTAAATTGCCCTAGAACCCCAAAAATGGCCAATAACTCATTAAAAACGGCCATAAAACGCAAAACGACGAGTTTTTGGTCATAACTCTAAAACATGTAAATCGCCCTAGAACCCAAAATTGTGGGCAGTAACTCATGAAAACGGCCATAAAATACAAAAACGGCGAGTTTTGGTCATACCTCTCAATCTTGTATATCGCCCTGGAACCCTAAACCTATGGGCAATAGCTTATGAAAACCATAAACGGAAAAAAAAAAAAACGATGCTTTTGGGCATACCTCTAAAACATGTAAATTCCCTGGAACCTCAAACTGTGGGTAATAGCTCATAAACTTCTATAAAACGCACAAAGAACAACGACTTTTTGGTCATACCTCTCAAACATGTAAATCGCCCTGGAACCCCAAAACTATGGGCAATAGCTCATGAAAACGACCATAAAATGCTAAAAAGACGATTTTTTTTTTCATCTCTAAACCATGTAAATCGCCCTAGAACCTAAAACTATGGGCAATAACTCATGAAAACGTCTATATAAACGCTAAAACGATGAGTTTTTGGTCATACCTCCGAAACATGTAAATTCTCCTTAGAACCCCAAAACTGTGGGCAATAGATCATGAAAAAGGCCATAAAACGCAAAATCGACGACTTTGGTCATACCTCTCAAACATGTAAATTATCCTGGAACCCCAAAACTGTGGTTAATAGCTAATTAAACGGCCATAAAAACGCAAAAAAGGAGACTTTTTTGGTTGCACCTCCCAAAAATGTAAATCGCCCTTGAACCCCCAAACTGTTGGCAATAGCTCATTTAAACGGCTATAAAATGCAAAGCGAAGTCTTCTTTGATAACTCTAAAACATGTAAATCGCCCTCGAACCCAAAATTGTTGGCAATAACTCCTGAAAACGGCCATAAAATTCAAAAACGATTAGTTTTAGTCATACCTCTGAGTCATGTAAATCTCCCTGGAACCCCAAAATTGTGGCAATAGCTCATTAAAAGGGCAAATAAAACACAAAAAAGACGACTTTTTGGTCGTACATCTCAAAAGTGTAAATCGCCCTAGAACCCTGAAACTATGGGCAATACCTCATTAAAACGGCCATAAAACGCAAAACGACGACTTTTTGGTCATAACTCTAAACATGTAAATTGCCCTAGAACCCAAAACTGTGGGCAATAACTCATGAAAACTGCCATAAAACACGACGAGTTTTTGGTCATACCTCTGAAGTTTGTATATCGCCCTGGAACCATAAAACTATGGGCAATAACTCATGAAAATGGGCATAAAAGAAAAAAACGATGACTTTTTGGGAATACCTCTAAAAACATGTAAATTGCCCTAGAACCTCAAACTGTGGGCAATAGCTCATGAAAACTTCTATAAAACGCAAGAACGACGACTCTTTGGTCATACCTCTCAAACATGCAAATCGCCCTGGAACCCCAAAAACTATGGGCAATACCTCATGAAAATGGCCATAAAATGCTAAAAGGACGAATTTTTTTCGTAACTCTAACCATGTAAATCGCCTAGAACCCCAAAAAATGGGCAATACCTCATGAAAACGGTCATCAAATGCAAAAAACGATGAGTTTTTAGTTCATAACTCTGAGTTATGTAAATCTCCCTGGAACCCCAAATTGTGGGCAATAGCTCATTAAAAGGGCCATAAAACACAGAAAAGACCACTTTTTGGTTGTACATCTCAAATTGTAAATTGCCCTAGAACCCCAAAACTATGGCCAATAGCTCATTAAACGGCCTAAAACGCAAAACGACGAGTTTTGGTCATAACTCTAAAACATGTAAATCGCCCTAGAACCCAAAATTGTGGGCAGTAACTCATGAAAACGGCCATTAAAATACAAAACACGGCGAGTTTTGGTCATACCTCTCAATCTTGTATATCGCCCTGGAACCCTAAACCTATGGGCAATAGCTTATGAAAACGGCCATAAAAAGGAAAAAAAACGATGAATTTTTGGGCATACCTCTAAAACATGTAAATTTCCCTGGAACCTCAAACTGTGGGTAATAGCTCATGTAAAACTTCTATAAAACGCAAAGAACAACGACTTTTTGGTCATACCTCTCAAACATGTAAATCGCCCTGGAACCCCAAAACTATGGGCAATAGCTCATGAAAACGACCATAAAATTCTAAAAAGACGATTTTTTTTCATAACTCTAAACATGTAAATCGCCCTAGAACCTAAAACTATGGGCAATAACTCATGAAAACGTCTATAAAACGCTAAAACGATGAGTTTTTGGTCATACCTCCGAAACATGTAAATCTCCTTAGAACCCAAAACTGTGGGCAATAGATCATGAAAAAGGCCATAAAACGCAAAATCGACGACTTTTTGGTCATACCTCTCAAACATGTAAATTGTCCTGGAACCCCAAAACTGTGGTTAATAGCTAATTAAACGGCCATAAAACGCAAAAAAGAGACTTTTTTGGTTGCACCTCCCAAAAATGTAAATCGCCCTTGAACCCCCAAAACTGTTGGCAATAGCTCATTAAACGGCTATAAAATGCAAAGCGAAGTTTCTTGGTGATAACTCTAAAACATGTAAATCGCCTCGAACCCAAAATTGGGGCAATAACTCCTGAAACGGCCATAAAATTCAAAAAACGATGAGTTTTAGTCATACCTCTGAGTCATGCAAATTCCCTGGAACCCAAAATGTGGGCAATAGCTCATTAAAAGGGCCATAAAACACAAAAAAGACGACTTTTTGGTCGTACATCTCAAAAGTGTAAATCACCCTAGAACCCTGAAACTATGGGCAATAGCTCATTAAAAGGGCCATAAAACACAGAAAAGACCACTTTTTGGTTGTACATCTCAAAAATGTAAATTGCCCTCGAACCTCAAAACTATGGCCAATAAACTCATTAAAACGGCCATAAAACGCAAACGACGAGTTTTGGTCATAACTCTAAAACATGTATAACGCCCTAAACCCAAAACTATGGGCAAGTAACTCATGAAAACGGCCATAAAATACAAAACGGCGAGTTTTTGGTCATACCTCTCAATCTTGTATATCGCCGTGGAACCCTACAAGTATGGGCAATAGCTCATGAAAACGGCCATAAAAGGAAAAAACGATCACTTTTTGGGCATACCTCTAAAACATGTAAATTGCGCTAGAACCTCAAACCATGGGTAATTGCTCATGAAAACTTCTATAAAACGCGCGAAAGAACAACACTTTTTTGTCATACTCTCAAACATGTAAATCGCTCTGGAAGCCCAAAACTATGGTCAATAGCCATTGAAACAGCCATAAAATGCTAAAAAGACGATTTTTTCATAATTCTAAACCATGTAAATCGCCTAGAACCTAAAACTATGGGCAATAACTCATGAAAACGGCCATAAAATGCTAAAACGATGAGTTTTGGTCATACCTCTGAAACATGTAAATCTCCTTTAACCCCCCAAACTGTGGGCAATAGATCATGAAAAATGCCATAACAACGCAAAATCGACGACTTTTTGGCCATATCTCTCAAACTTGTAAATCGTCCTGGAACCCATGGGCAATACCTCACTAAAACGGCCATAAAACGCAAAACGACGACTTTTTGGTCATAACTCTAAAACATGTAAATTGCCCTAGAACCCAAAACTATGGGCAATAACTCATGAAAACGTCCATAAAAAAGGCGGGTTTTTGGTCATACCTCTCAAGTTTGTATATCGCCCTGGAACCATAAAACTATGGGCAATAGCTCATGAAAATGGCCATAAAAGGAAAAAAAGATGACTTTTTGGAGAATAACCTTAATAAAAAAATGTAAATTGCCCTAGAACCTCAAACTGTGGGCAATAGCTCATGAAACTTCTATAAAACGCAAGAACGACGACTCTCTGGTCATACCTCTCAAACATGCAAATCGCCCTGGAACCCCAAAACTAGGGGCAATAGCTCATTAAAATGGCCATAGAATGTTAAAAGGACGATTTTTTCATAACTCTAAACCATGTAAATCGCCCTACAACCCCAAAAAATGGGCAATACCTCATGAAAACGGTCATCAAATGCAAAAACGATGAGTTTTTAGTCATAACTCTGAGTCATGTAAATCTCACTTGAACCCCAAATTTGTGGGCAATAGCTCCTTAAAAGGGCCATAAAACACAGAAAAGACCACTTTTTGGTCGTACATCTCAAAAATGTGAATCGCCCTAGAACTGCAAAACTATGCCAATAACTCATAAAACGGCCCTAAAACGCAAAACGACGAGTTTTGGTCATAACTCTCAATCTTGTATATCGCCCTGGAACCCTAAAACTATGGGCAATAGCTCGTGAAAACGGCCATAAAGGACAAAACGATGACTTTTTGGGCATGCCTCTAAAACATGTAAATTTCCCTGGAACCTCAAACTATGGGTAATAGCTCATGTAAACTTCTACCAAACGCAAGAACGACGACTTTGTCATACCTCTACAAACATCTATAAATCGCCCTGGAACCCCAAAACTATGGGCAATAGCTCATGAAAACGACCATAAAATGCTAAAAAGACGATTTTTTTCATAACTCTAAACCATGTAAATCGCCCTAGAACCAAAACTATGGGCAATTAACTCATGAAAACGTCTATAAAACGCAAAAACGATGAGTTTTGGTCATACCTCCGAACATGTAAATCTCCTTAGAACCCCAAAACTGTGGGCAAATAGATCATGAAAAAGGCCATAAAACGCAAAATCGACGACTTTTTGGTCATACCTCTCAAACATGTAAATTGTCCTGGAACCCCAAACTGTGGTTAATAGCTAATTAAACGGCCATAAAACGCAAAAAGGAGACTTTTTTTGGTTGCACCTCCCAAAAATGTAAATCGCCCTTGAACCCCCAAAACTGTTGGCAATAGCTCATTAAAACGGCTATAAAATGCAAAGCGAAGTCTTTGGTGATAACTCTAAAACATGTAAAATCGCCCTCGAACCCAAAATTGTGGGCAATAACTCCTGAAAACGGCCATAAAAATTCAAAAACGATGAGTTTTAGTCATACCTCTGAGTCATGTAAATCTCCCTGGAACCCAAAATTGTGGGCAATAGCTCATTAAAAGGGCCATAAAACACAAAAAAGACGACTTTTGGCGTACATCTCAAAAGTGTAAAATCCCTAGAACCCTGAAACTATGGGCAATACCTCATTAAAACGGCCATAAAACGCAAAACGACGACTTTTTGGTCATAACTCTAAACATGTAAATTCCCTAGAACCCAAAACTATGGGCAATAACTCATGAAAACGGCCATAAAACACGACGAGTTTTTGGTCATACCTCTGAAGTTTGTATACGCCCTGGAACCATAAAACTATGGGCAATAACTCATGAAAATGGGCATAAAAGGAAAAAACGATGACTTTTGGGAATACCTCTAAAAACATGTAAATTGCCCTAGAATCTCAAACTGTGGGCAATAGCTCATGAAAACTTCTATAAAACGCAAGAACGACGACTCTTTGGTCATACCTCTCAAACATGCAAATCGCCCTGGAACCCCAAAACTATGGGCAATACCTCATGAAAATGGCCATAAAATGCTAAAAGGACGAATTTTTCGTAACTATAAACCATGTAAATCGCCCTAGAACGCCAAAAAATGGGCAATACCTCATGAAAACGGTCATCAAATGCAAAAAACGATGAGTTTTAGTCATAAATCTGAGTCATGTAAATCTCCCTGGAACCCCAAAATTGTGGGCAATAGCTCATTAAAAAGGGCCATAAAACACAGAAAAGACCACTTTTTGGTTGTACATCTCAAAAATGTAAATTGCCCTAGAACCCAAAACTATGGCCAATAACTCATTAAAACGGCCATAAAACGCCAAAACGACGAGTTTTTGGTCATAACTCTAAAACATGTATAACGCCCTAGAACCCAAAACTATGGGCAGTAACTCATGAAAACGGCCATAAAATACAAAAACGCGAGTTTTTGGTCATACCTCTCAATCTTGTATATCGCCGTGGAACCCTACAAGTATACGGGCAATTAGCTCATGAAAACGGCCATAAAAGGAAAAAACGATCACTTTTTGGGCATACCTCTTAAAACATGTAAATTGCGCTAGAACCTCAAACCATGGGTAATTGCTCATGAAAACTTCTATAAAACGCAAAGAACAACGACTTTTTTGTTCATACCTCTCAAACATGTAAAATCGCTCTGGAAGCCAAAACTATGGTCAATAGCCCATGAAAACAGCCATAAAACGCTAAAAGACGAATTTTTTCATAATTCTAAACCATGTAAATCGCCCTAGAACCTAAAACTATGGGCAATAACTCATGAAAACGGCATAAAATGCTAAAACGATGAGTTTTGGTCATACCTCTGAAACATGTAAATCTCCTTTGGAACCCCAAAACTGTGGGCAATAGATCATGAAAAATGCCATAAAACGCAAAATCGACGACTTTTTGGCCATATCTCTCAAACTTGTAAATCGTCCTGGAACCCATGGGCAATACCTCACTAAAACGGCCATAAAACGCAAAACGACGACTTTTTGGTCATAACTCTAAAACATGTAAATTTGCCCTAGAACCCAAAACTATGGGCAATAACTCATGAAACGTCCTAAAAAAGCGAGTTTTTGGTCATACCTCTCAAGTTTGTATATCGCCCTGGAACCATAAAACTATGGGCAATAAGCTCATGAAAATGGCCATAAAAGGAAAAAAAGATGACTTTTTGGAATACCTCTAAAACATGTAAATTGCCCTAGAACCTCAAACTGTGGGCAATAGCTCATGAAACTTCTATAAAACGCAAGAACGACGACTCTCTGGTCATACCTCTCAAACATGCAAATCGCCCTGGAACCCCAAAACTAGGGGCAATAGCTCATTAAAATGGCCATAGAATGTTAAAAGGACGATTTTTTCATAACTCTAAACCATGTAAATCGCCCTACAACCCCAAAAAATGGGCAATACCTCATGAAAACGGTCATCAAATGCAAAAACGATGAGTTTTTAGTCATAACTCTGAGTCATGTAAATCTCACTTGAACCCCAAATTTGTGGGCAATAGCTCCTTAAAAGGGCCATAAAACACAGAAAAGACCACTTTTTGGTCGTACATCTCAAAAATGTGAATCGCCCTAGAACTGCAAAACTATGGCCAATAACTCATTAAAACGGCCCTAAAACGCAAAACGACGAGTTTTTGGTCATAACTCTCAATCTTGTATATCGCCCTGGAACCCTAAAACTATGGGCAATAGCTCGTGAAAACGGCCATAAAGGACAAAACGATGACTTTTTGGGCATGCCTCTAAAACATGTAAATTTCCCTGGAACCTCAAACTATGGGTAATAGCTCATGTAAACTTCTACCAAACGCAAGAACGACGACTTTTTGGTCATACCTCTCAAACATGTAAATCGCCCTGGAACCCCAAAACTATGGGCAATAGCTCATGAAAACGACCATAAAATGCTAAAAAGTCGATTTTTTTTCATAACTCTAAACCATGTAAATCGCCTAGAACCAAACTATTGGCAATAACTCATGAAAACGGTCTATAAAACGCTAAAACGATTGTTTTTTGGTCATACCTCCGAAACATGTAAAATCTCTTAGAACCCCAACTGTGGGCAATAGATCATGAAAAAAGGCCATAAAACGCAAAATCGACGACTTTTTGGTTCATACCTCTCAAACATGTTAAATGTCCTGGAACCCCAAAACTGTTTAATAGCTAATTAAACGGCCATAAAACGCAAAAAGGAGACTTTTTTGGTTGCACCTCCCAAAAATGTAAATCGCCCTTGAACCCCCAAAATGTTGGCAATAGCTCATTAAAACGGCTATAAAATGCAAAGCGAAGTCTTTCTTGGTGATAACTCTAAAACATGTAAATCGCCCTCGAACCCAAAATTGTGGGCAATAACTCCTGAAAACGGCCATAAAATTCAAAAACGATGAGTTTTAGTCATACCTCTGAGTCATGTAAATCTCCCTGGAACCCCAAAATTGTGGGCAATAGCTCATTAAAAGGGCCAATAAAACACAAAAAAGACGACTTTTTGTCGTACATCTCAAAAGTGTAAATCGCCCTAGAACCCTGAAACTATGGGCATACCTCATTAAAACGGCCATAAAACGCAAAACGACGACTTTTTGGTCATAACTCTAAACATGTAAATTGCCCTAGAACCCAAAAACTATGGGCAATAACTCATGAAAACGGC
>CAJUWN010001274.1:0-20364 GCA_910589765.1 Avena atlantica | reverse complement strand
GGTTCCAGGGCTATTTACAACGACCGTAACTTCCGATACATGTTTTAGAGTTATTATAAAAACTTGTCGTTTTTTGCGTTTTATGGCCATTTTCATGTGCTATTGCCCACGATTTGGGGGTTCCAGGGCGATCTCGGTGGACCGTCAGACCCGATATATGTTTAAGAGATATGAAAAAACTCATCCTTTTTGTGTTTAATGGCCGTTTTCATGAGCTATTTCCCACAGTTTTTGGGTTCCAGGGCTTTTACAATGACCATGTTTTGTGAGTAATGAAAAAACTCGCCGTTTTCGTGTTTTATTGCCGTTTTCATGAGCTATCGCCCATAGTTTTGGGGTTGCTTTGAAATTTACAACGACCGTAGGACACGACACATGTTTGAGAGGTATGACCAAAAAACTCGTTGTTTTGGAGTTATATGGCCGTTTTTGCGAGCTATTGCCCACTGTTTTGGGGTTCCAATGAGATTTTATGGGGCCGTCAGACTTAATAGATGTTTGAGATATATGAATGACCAAAGCTCGTTGTTTTCCGCGATTTATGGCCGTTTTCATGAGCTATTGCCCACATTTTTGGGTTCCAAGGCTATTTAACAACGACCGTAACTCCTGATACATGTTTTAGAGTTATTATAAAAACTCGTCGTTTTCACGTTTTATGGCCATTTTCATCTGCTATTGCCCATGATTTGGGGGTTCCAGGGCGATCTCGGTGGACCGTAAGACCCGATATATGTTTAAGAGATATGACCAAAAACTCATCTTTTTCGTGTTTGATGGCCGTTTTCATGAGCTATTTCCCACAGTTTTGGGTCTAGGGCTTTTTACAATGACCATGTTTTGTGAGTAATGACAAAAACTCGTCGTTTTCGTGTTTTATGGCCGTTTTCAATGAGCTATTGCCACAGCTTTGGGGTTGCTCGGCAATTTACAACGACCTTAGTACACGACACATGTTTGAGAGTTATGACGAAAAACTTGTCGTTTTCATGTTTTATGGCCGTTTTATGAGCTATTGCGCACAATTTTATAGTTCCAAGGAGGATTTTCTGGCCCGTAAGACGAGATACATGTTTGAGAGATACGCCAAAAAAGTGGTCGTTTCGTGTTTTATGGCCGTTTTCATGAGATATTGCCCACAATTTTTGGGTTCCAGGACTATTTACAACGACCGTAACTCCCGATACATGTTTTAGAGTTATTATAAAAAACCTTCATTTTCGCGTTTTTAATGGCCATTTTCATGTGCTATTGCCCACGATTTGGGGGTTCCAGGGCGATCTCGGTGGATCGTCAGACCCGATATATGTTTAAGAGATATGACAAAACTCATCGTTTTCGTGTTTGATGGCCGTTTTCATGAGCTATTTCCCACAGTTTTTCGGTTCTAGGGCTTTTTACAATGACCATGTTTTGTGAGTAATGACAAAAACTCGTCGTTTTCGTGTTTTATGGACGTTTTCATGAGCTATTGCCATAGTTTTGGGTTGCTAGGCAATTTACAACTACCGTAGGACACGACACATGTTTGAGAGTATGACCAAAAAACTCGTTGTTTTGGTGTTATATGGCCGTTTTTGTGAGCTATTGCCCACTGTTTGGGTTTCCAATTAGATTTTCATGGCCCGTCAGATTAATAGATGTTTGAGATATATGACCAAAAGCTCGCCGTTTTCGGCGATTTTATGGCCGTTTTCATGAGCTATTGCCCACATTTTTGGGTTCCAGGGGTTTTTTACAACGACCGTAACTCCCGATACATGTTTTAGAGTTATTATAAAAACCTATCGTTTTCGCGTTTTATGGCCATTTTCATGTGCTATTGCCCACGATTTGGGGGTTCCAGGGCGATCTCGGTGGACCGTAAGACCCGATATATGTTTAAGAGATATGACCAAAAACTCTTTTTCGTGTTTGATGGCCGTTTTCATGAGCTATTTCCCACAGTTTTTGGGTTCTAGGGCTTTTTACAATGACCATGTTTTGTGAGTAATGACAAAAACTCGTCGTTTTTCGTGTTTTATGGCCGTTTTCATGAGCTATTGCCCACAGCTTTGGGGTTGCTCGGCAATTTACAACGACGTTAGTACACGATACATGTTTGAGAGTTATGACGAAAAACTTGTCGTTTTCATGTTTTATGGCCGTTTTTATGAGCTATTGCGCACAATTTTGTGGTTCCAAGGAGGATTTTGTGGCCCGTAAGACGAGATACTTGTTTGAGAGATATGCCAAAAGTGGTCGGTTTCGTGTTTTATGGCCGCGTGTTTATGAGATATTGCCCACAATTTTTGGGTTCCAGGCTATTTACAACGACCGTAATCCCGATACATGTTTTAGAGTTATTATAAAAACTTGTCGTTTTCGCGTTTTATGGCCATTTTCATGTGCTATTGCCCACGATTTGGGGGTTCCAGGGCGATCTCGGTGGACGTCGTCAGACCCGATATATGTTTAAGAGATATGACAAAAACTCATCGTTTTCGTGTTTGATGGCGTTTTCATGAGCTATTTCCCACAGTTTTTGGGTTCTAGGGCTTTTTACAATGACCATGTTTTGTGAGTAATGACAAAAACTCGTCGTTTTCGTGTTTTATGGCCGTTTTCATGAGCTATTGCCCATAGTTTGGGTTGCTGGGCAATTTACAACGACCTAGACACGATACATGTTTGAGAGTTATGACCAAAAAACTCGTTGTTTTTGGTGTTATATGGCCGTTTTCGTGAGCTATTGCCCACTGTTTTGGGTTTCCAATGAGATTTTCATGGCCCGTCAGACTTAATAGATGTTTGAGATATATGACCAAAAGCTCGTCGTTTTAGCGATTTATGGCCGTTTTCATGAGATATTGCCCACATTTTTGGGTTCTAGGGCTATTTACAACGACCGTAACTCCCGATACATGTTTTAGAGTTATTATAAAAACTCGTCGTTTTCCGTGTTTAATGGCCATTTTCATGTGCTATTGCCCACGATTTGGAGGTTCCAGGGCGATCTCGGTGGACCGTCAAACCCGATATATGTTTAAGAGATATGACAAAAAACTCATCGTTTTCTTGTTTGATGGCCGTTTTCATGAGCTATTTCCCACAGTTTTTGGGTTCTAGGGCTTTTTACAATGACCATGTTTTGTGAGTAATGACAAAAACTCGTCGTTCTCGTGTTTTATGGCCGTTTTCATGAGCTATTGCCCATAGTTTGGGGTTGCTTTGAAATTTACAACGACCCTAAGACACGACACATGTTTGAGAGTTATGACCAAAAACTCGTTGTTTTGGTGTTATATGGCCGTTTTCGTGAGCTATTGCCCACTGTTTTGGGGTTCCAATGAGATTTTCATGGCCCGTCAGAGTTAATAGATGTTTGAGATATATGACCAAAAGCTCGTTGTTTTCGCGATTTATGGCCGTTTTCATGAGTTATTGCCCACATTTTTGGGTTCGAGGGCTATTTACAACGACCGTAACTCCCGATACATGTTTTAGAGTTATTATAAAAACGCGTCGTTTTCTCGTGTTATGGCCATTTTCATGTGCTATTGCCAACGATTTGGGGTTCCAGGGCGATCTCGGGGCAGACCGTAAGACCCGATATATGTTTAAGAGATATGACCAAAAACTCATCGTTTTCGTGTTTGATGGCCGTTTTCATGAGCTATTTCCCACAGTTTTTGGGTTCTAGGGCTTTTTACAATGACCATGTTTTGTGAGTAATGACAAAAACTCCTTGTTTTCGTGTTTTATGGCCGTTTTCATGAGCTATAGCCCACAGTTTTGGGGTTGCTCGGCAATTTACAACGACCATAGGACACGATACATGTTTGAGAGTTATGACGAAAAACTTGTCGTTTTCATGTTTTATGGCCGTTTTTATGAGCTATTGCGCACAATTTTGTGGTTCCAAGGAGGATTTTGTGGCCCGTAAGACGAGATACATGTTTGAGAGATATGACAAAAAAGTGGTCGGTTTCGTGTTTTATGGCCGTTTTCATGAGATATTGCCCACAATTTTTGGGTTCCAGGGCTATTTACAACGACCGTAACTTCCGATACATGTTTTAGAGTTATTAGAAAAACTCGTCGTTTTTGCGTTTTATGGCCATTTTCATGTGCTATTGCCCACGATTTGGGGGTTCCAGGGCGATCTCGGTGGACCGTCAGACCCGATATATGTTTAAGAGATATGACAAAAAACTCATCGTTTTCGTGTTTGATGGCCGTTTTCATGAGCTATTTCCCACAGTTTTTGGGTTCTAGGGCTTTTTACAATGACCATGTTTTGTGAGTAATGACAAAAACTCGTCGTTTTCGTGTTTTATGGCCATTTTCATGAGCTATTTCCCACAACTTTGGGGTTGCTCGGCAATTTACAACGACCTTAGTACACGATACATGTTGGAGAGTTATGACGAAAAACTTGTCGTTTTCATGTTTTATGGCCGTTTTTATGAGCTATTGCGCACAATTTTGTGGTTCCAAGGAGTATTTTGTGGCCCGTAAGACGAGATACTTGTTTGAGAGATATGCCAAAAAAGTGGTCGGTTTCATGTTTTATGGCCGTTTTCATGAGATATTGCCCACAATTTTTGGGTTCCAGGGCTATTTACAACGACCGTAACTTCCGATACATGTTTTAGAGTTATTATAAAAACTTGTCGTTTTTGCGTTTTATGGCCATTTTCATGTGCTATTGCCCACGATTTGGGGGTTCCAGGGCGATCTCGGTGGACCGTCAGACCCGATATATGTTTAAGAGATATGACAAAAAACTCATCATTTTTGTGTTTAATGGTCGTTTTCATGAGCTATTTCCCACAGTTTTTGGGTTCCAGGGCTTTTTACAATGACCATGTTTTGTGAGTAATGAAAAAAACTCGCCGTTTTCGTGTTTTATGGCCGTTTTCATGAGCTATCGCCCATAGTTTTGGGGTTGCTTTGAAATTTACAACGACCGTAGGACACGACACATGTTTGAGAGTTATGACCAAAAAACTCGTTGTTTTGGAGTTATATGGCCGTTTTTGCGAGCTATTGCCCACTGTTTTGGGGTTCCAATGAGATTTTCATGGCCCGTCAGACTTAATAGATGTTTGAGATATATGACCAAAAGCTCGTCGTTTTCGCGATTTATGGCCGTTTTCATGAGCTATTGCCCACATTTTTGGGTTCCAAGGCTATTTACAACGACCGTAACTCCCGATACATGTTTTAGAGTTATTATAAAAACTCGTCGTTTTCACGTTTTATGGCCATTTTCATCTGCTATTGCCCATGATTTGGGGGTTCCAGGGCGATCTCGGTGGACCGTAAGACCCGATATATGTTTAAGAGATATGACCAAAAACTCATCTTTTTCGTGTTTGATGGCCGTTTTCATGAGCTATTTCCCACAGTTTTTGGGTTCTAGGGCTTTTTACAATGACCATGTTTTGTGAGTAATGACAAAAACTCGTCATTTTCGTGTTTTATGGCCGTTTTCATGAGCTATTGCCCACAGCTTTGGGGTTGCTCGGCAATTTACAACGACCTTAGTACACGACACATGTTTGAGAGTTATGACGAAAAACTTGTCGTTTTCATGTTTTATGGCCGTTTTTATGAGCTATTGCGCACAATTTTATAGTTCCAAGGAGGATTTTCTGTCCCGTAAGACGAGATACATGTTTGAGAGATACGCCAAAAAAGTGGTCAGTTTCGTGTTTTATGGCCGTTTTCATGAGATATTGCCCACAATTTTTGGGTTCCAGGACTATTTACAACGACCGTAACTCCCGATACATGTTTTAGAGTTATTATAAAAACCTATCATTTTCGCGTTTTATGGCCATTTTCATGTGCTATTGCCCACGATTTGGGGGTTCCAGGGCGATCTCGGTGGATCGTCAGACCCGATATATGTTTAAGAGATATGACAAAAAACTCATCGTTTTCGTGTTTGATGACCGTTTTCATGAGCTATTTCCCACAGTTTTTCGGTTCTAGGGCTTTTTACAATGACCATGTTTTGTGAGTAATGACAAAAACTCGTCGTTTTCGAGTTTTATGGACGTTTTCTTGAGCTATTGCCCATAGTTTTGGGGTTGCTAGGCAATTTACAACTACCGTAGGACACGACACATGTTTGAGAGTTATGACCAAAAAACTCGTTGTTTTGGTGTTACATGGCCGTTTTTGTGAGCTATTGCCCACTGTTTTGGGTTTCCAATTAGATTTTCATGGCCCGTCAGACTTAATAGATGTTTGAGATATATGACCAAAAGCTCGCCGTTTTCGCGATTTATGGCCGTTTTCATGAGCTATTGCCCACATTTTTGGGTTCCAGGGGTTTTTACAACGACCGTAACTCCCGATACATGTTTTAGAGTTATTATAAAAACCTATCGTTTTCGCGTTTTATGGCCATTTTCATGTGCTATTGCCCACGATTTGGGGGTTCCAGGGCGATCTCGGTGGACCGTAAGACCCGATATATGTTTAAGAGATATGACCAAAAACTCATCTTTTTCGTGTTTGATGGCCGTTTTCATGAGCTATTTCCCACAGTTTTTGGGTTCTAGGGCTTTTTACAATGACCATGTTTTGTGAGTAATGACAAAAACTCGTCGTTTTCGTGTTTTATGGCCGTTTTCATGAGCTATTGCCCACAGCTTTGGGGTTGCTCGGCAATTTACAACGACCTTAGTACACGATACATGTTTGAGAGTTATGACGAAAAACTTGTCGTTTTCATGTTTTATGGCCGTTTTTATGAGCTATTGCGCACAATTTTGTGGTTCCAAGGAGGATTTTGTGGCCCGTAAGACGAGATACTTGTTTGAGAGATATGCCAAAAAAGTGGTCGGTTTCGTGTTTTATGGCCGTGTTTATGAGATATTGCCCACAAGTTTTGGGTTCCAGGGCTATTTACAACGACCGTAACTCCCGGTACATGTTTTAGAGTTATTATAAAAACTTGTCGTTTTTGCGTTTTATGGCCATTTTCATGTGCTATTGCCCACGATTTGGGGGTTCCAGGGCGATCTCGGTGGATCGTCAGACCCGATATATGTTTAAGAGATATGACAAAAAACTCATCGTTTTCGTGTTTGATGGCCGTTTTCATGAGCTATTTCCCACAGTTTTTGGGTTCTAGGGCTTTTTACAATGACCATGTTTTGTGAGTAATGACAAAAACTCGTCGTTTTCGTGTTTTATGGCCGTTTTCATGAGCTATTGCCCATAGTTTGGGGTTGCTGGGCAATTTACAACGACCATAAGACACGACACATGTTTGAGAGTTATGACCAAAAAACTCGTTGTTTTGGTGTTATATGGCCGTTTTCGTGAGCTATTGCCCACTGTTTTGGGTTTCCAATGAGATTTTCATGGACCGTCAGACTTAATAGATGTTTGAGATATATGACCAAAAGCTCGTCGTTTTAGCGATTTATGGCCGTTTTCATGAGATATTGCCCACAATTTTTCGGTTCTAGGGCTATTTACATCAACCGTTACTCCCGATACATGTTTTAGAGTTATTATAAAAACTCGTCGTTTTCGTGTTTAATGGCCATTTTCATGTGCTATTGCCCACAATTTGGAGGTTCCAGGGCGATCTCGGTGGACCGTCAAACCCGATATATGTTTAAGAGATATGACAAAAAACTCATCGTTTTCGTGTTTGATGGCCGTTTTCATGAGCTATTTCCCACAGTTTTTGGGTTCTAGGGCTTTTTACAATGACCATGTTTTGTGAGTAATGACAAAAACTCGTCGTTTTCGTGTTTTATGGCCGTTTTCATGAGCTATTGCCCATAGTTTGGGGTTGCTTTGAAATTTACAACGACCCTAAGACACGACACATGTTTGAGAGTTATGACCAAAAAACTCGTTGTTTTGGTGTTATATGGCCGTTTTCGTGAGCTATTGCCCACTGTTTTGGGGTTCCAATGAGATTTTCATGGCCCGTCAGAGTTAATAGATGTTTGAGATATATGACCAAAAGCTCGTTGTTTTCGCGATTTATGGCCGTTTTCATGAGTTATTGCCCACATTTTTGGGTTCGAGGGCTATTTACAACGACCGTAACTCCCGATACATGTTTTAGAGTTATTATAAAAACGCGTCGTTTTCGCGTGTTATGGCCATTTTCATGTGCTATTGCCAACGATTTGGGGGTTCCAGGGCGATCTCGGCAGACCGTAAGACCCGATATATGTTTAAGAGATATGACCAAAAACTCATCGTTTTCGTGTTTGATGGCCGTTTTCATGAGCTATTTCCCACAGTTTTTGGGTTCTAGGGCTTTTTACAATGACCATGTTTTGTGAGTAATGACAAAAACTCCTTGTTTTCGTGTTTTATGGCCGTTTTCATGAGCTATAGCCCACAGTTTTGGGGTTGCTCGGCAATTTACAACGACCATAGGACACGATACATGTTTGAGAGTTATGACGAAAAACTTGTCGTTTTCATGTTTTATGGCCGTTTTTATGAGCTATTGCGCACAATTTTGTGGTTCCAAGGAGGATTTTGTGGCCCGTAAGACGAGATACATGTTTGAGAGATATGACAAAAAAGTGGTCGGTTTCGTGTTTTATGGCCGTTTTCATGAGATATTGCCCACAATTTTTGGGTTCCAGGGCTATTTACAACGACCGTAACTTCCGATACATGTTTTATAGTTATTATAAAAACTTGTCGTTTTTGCGTTTTATGGCCATTTTCATGTGCTATTGCCCACGATTTGGGGGTTCCAGGGCGATCTCGGTGGACCGTCAGACTCGATATATGTTTAAGAGATATGACAAAAAACTCATCGTTTTCGTGTTTGATGGCCGTTTTCATGAGCTATTTCCCACAGTTTTTGGGTTCTAGGGCTTTTTACAATGACCATGTTTTGTGAGTAATGACAAAAACTCGTCGTTTTCGTGTTTTATGGCCGTTTTCATGAGCTATTTCCCACAACTTTGGGGTTGCTCGGCAATTTACGACGACCTTAGTACACGATACATGTTGGAGAGTTATGACGAAAAACTTGTCGTTTTCATGTTTTATGGCCGTTTTTATGAGCTATTGCGCACAATTTTGTGGTTCCAAGGAGTATTTTGTGGCCCGTAAGACGAGATACTTGTTTGAGAGATATGCCAAAAAAGTGGTCGGTTTCATGTTTTATGGCCGTTTTCATGAGATATTGCCCACAATTTTTGGGTTCCAGGGCTATTTACAACGACCGTAACTTCCGATACATGTTTTAGAGTTATTATAAAAACTTGTCGTTTTTGCGTTTTATGGCCATTTTCATGTGCTATTGCCCACGATTTGGGGGTTCCAGGGCGATCTCGGTGGACCGTCAGACTCGATATATGTTTAAGAGATATGACAAAAAACTCATCATTTTTGTGTTTAATGGTCGTTTTCATGAGCTATTTCCCACAGTTTTTGGGTTCCAGGGCTTTTTACAATGACCATGTTTTGTGAGTAATGAAAAAAACTCGCCGTTTTCGTGTTTTATGGCCGTTTTCATGAGCTATCGCCCATAGTTTTGGGGTTGCTTTGAAATTTACAACGACCGTAGGACACGACACATGTTTGAGAGTTATGACCAAAAAACTCGTTGTTTTGGAGTTATATGGCCGTTTTTGCGAGCTATTGCCCACTGTTTTGGGGTTCCAATGAGATTTTCATGGCCCGTCAGACTTAATAGATGTTTGAGATATATGACCAAAAGCTCGTCGTTTTCGCGATTTATGGCCGTTTTCATGAGCTATTGCCCACATTTTTGGGTTCCAAGGCTATTTACAACGACCGTAACTCCCGATACATGTTTTAGAGTTATTATAAAAACTCGTCGTTTTCGCGTTTTATGGCCATTTTCATCTGCTATTGCCCACGATTTGGGGGTTCCAGGGCGATCTCGGTAGACCGTAAGACCCGATATATGTTTAAGAGATATGACCAAAAACTCATCTTTTTCGTGTTTGATGGCCGTTTTCATGAGCTATTTCCCACAGTTTTTGGGTTCTAGGGCTTTTTACAATGACCATGTTTTGTGAGTAATGACAAAAACTCGTCGTTTTCGTGTTTTATGGCCGTTTTCATGAGCTATTGCCCACAGCTTTGGGGTTGCTCGGCAATTTACAACGACCTTAGTACACGACACATGTTTGAGAGTTATGACGAAAAACTTGTCGTTTTCATGTTTTATGGCCGTTTTTATGAGCTATTGCGCACAATTTTATAGTTCCAAGGAGGATTTTCTGGCCCGTAAGACGAGATACATGTTTGAGAGATACGCCAAAAAAGTGGTCAGTTTCGTGTTTTATGGCCGTTTTCATGAGATATTGCCCACAATTTTTGGGTTCCAGGACTATTTACAACGACCGTAACTCCCGATACATGTTTTAGAGTTATTATAAAAACCTATCATTTTCGCGTTTTATGGCCATTTTCATGTGCTATTGCCCACGATTTGGGGTTCCAGGGCGATCTCGGTGGATCGTCAGACCCGATATATGTTTAAGAGATATGACAAAAAACTCATCGTTTTCGTGTTTGATGGCCGTTTTCATGAGCTATTTCCCACAGTTTTTCGGTTCTAGGGCTTTTTACAATGACCATGTTTTGTGAGTAATGACAAAAACTCGTCGTTTTCGAGTTTTATGGACGTTTTCTTGAGCTATTGCCCATAGTTTTGGGGTTGCTAGGCAATTTACAACTACCGTAGGACACGACACATGTTTGAGAGTTATGACCAAAAAACTCGTTGTTTTGGTGTTATATGGCCGTTTTTGTGAGCTATTGCCCACTGTTTTGGGTTTCCAATTAGATTTTCATGGCCCGTCAGACTTAATAGATGTTTGAGATATATGACCAAAAGCTCGCCGTTTTCGCGATTTATGGCCGTTTTCATGAGCTATTGCCCACATTTTTGGGTTCTAGGGCTATTTACAAGGACCGTAACTCCCGATACATGTTTTAGAGTTATTATAAAACCTATCGTTTTCGCGTTTTTATGGCCATTTTCATGTGCTATTGCCCACGATTTGGGGGTTCCAGGGCGATCTCGGTGGACCGTAAGACCCGATATATGTTTAAGAGATATGACCAAAAACTCATCTTTTTCGTGTTTGATGGCCGTTTTCATGAGCTATTTCCCACAGTTTTTGGGTTCTAGGGCTTTTTACAATGACCATGTTTTGTGAGTAATGACAAAAACTCGTCGTTTTCGTGTTTTATGGCCGTTTTCATGAGCTATTGCCCACAGTTTGGGGTTGCTCGGCAATTTACAACGACCTAGTACACGATACATGTTTGAGAGTTATGACGAAAAACTTGTCGTTTTCATGTTTTATGGCCGTTTTTATGAGCTATTGCGCACAATTTTGTGGTTCCAAGGAGTATTTTGTGGCCCGTAAGACGAGATACTTGTTTGAGAGATATGCAAAAAAGTGGCCGGTTTCGTGTTTTATGGCCGTTTTCATGAGATATTGCCCACAATTTTTGGGTTTCAGGGCTATTTACAACGACCGTAACTCCCGATACATGTTTTAGAGTTATTATAAAAACTCGTCGTTTTTGCGTTTTATGGCCATTTTCATGTGCTATTGCCCACGATTTGGGGGTTCCAGGGCGATCTCGGTGGACCGTCACCCGATATATGTTTAAGAGATATGACAAAAAACTCATCGTTTTCGTGTTTGATGGCCGTTTTCATGAGCTATTTCCCACAGTTTTTGGGTTCTAGGGCTTTTTACAATGACCATGTTTTGTGAGTAATGACAAAAACTCGTCGTTTTCGTGTTTTATGGCCGTTTTCATGAGCTATTGCCCATAGTTTGGGGTTGCTGGGCAATTTACAACGACCATAAGACACGACACATGTTTGAGAGTTATGACCAAAAAACTCGTTGTTTTGGTGTTATATGGCCGTTTTCGTGAGCTATTGCCCACTGTTTTGGGGTTCCAATGAGATTTTCATGGACCGCCAGACTTAATAGATGTTTGAGATATATGACCAAAAGCTCGTCGTTTTCGCGATTTATGGCCGTTTTCATAAGCTATTGCCCACATTTTTGGGTTCCAGGGCTATTTACAACGACCGTAACTCCGATACATGTTTTAGAGTTGTATAAAAACGTCGTTTTCATGGCCGTTTTCATAGATATTCATTTTTGGTTCCAGGATATTTACAACGACCGTAACTCCCGATACATGTTTTAGAGTTATTATAAAAACTCGTCGTTTTCGCGTTTTATGGCCATTTTCATGTGCTATTGCCCACGATTTGGGGGTTCCAGGGCGATCTCGGTGGACCGTCAGACCCGATATATGTTTAAGAGATATGACAAAAACTCATCGTTTTCGTGTTTGATGGCCGTTTTCATGAGCTATTTCCCACAGTTTTTGGGTTCTAGGGCTTTTTACAATGACCATGTTTTGTGAGTAATGACAAACTCGTCGTTTTCGTGTTTTATGGCCGTTTTCATGAGCTATTGCCCATAGTTTGGGGTTGCTCGGCAATTTACAACGACCGTAGGACACGACACATGTTTGAGAGTTATGACCAAAAACTGTTGTTTTGGTGTTATATGGCCGTTTTTATGAGCTATTGCCACTGTTTTGGGTTCCAATGAGATTTTCATGGCCCGTCAGACTTAATAGATGTTTGAGATATATGACCAAAAGCTCGTCGTTTTCGCGATTTTATGGCCGTTTTCATGAGTATTGCCCACATTTTTGGGTTCCAGGGTATTTACAACGACCGTAACTCCCGATACATGTTTTAGAGTTATTATAAAAACTCGTCGTTTTTTCGCGTTTTATGGCCATTTTCATGTGCTATTGCCCACGATTTGGGGGTTCCAGGGCGATCTCGGTGGACCGTAAGACCCGATATATGTTTAAGAGATATGACCAAAAACTCATCGTTTTCGTGTTTGATGGCCGTTTTCATGAGCTATTTCCCACAGTTTTTGGGTTCTAGGGCTTTTTACAATGACCATGTTTTGTGAGTAATGACAAAAACTCGTCGTTTTCGTGTTTTATGGCCGTTTTCATGAGCTATTGCCCACAGCTTTGGGGTTGCTCGGCAATTTACAACGACCTAGTACACGATACATGTTTGAGAGTTATGACGAAAAACTTGTCGTTTTCATGTTTTATGGCCGTTTTTATGAGCTATTGCGCACAATTTTGGTTCCAAGGAGGATTTTGTGGCCCGTAAGACGAGATACATGTTTGAGAGATATGCCAAAAAGTGGTCGGTTTCGTGTTTTATGGCCGTTTTCATGAGATATTGCCCACAATTTTTGGGTTCCAGGGCTATTTACAACGACCGTAACTCCCGATACATGTTTTAGAGTTATTATAAAACTTGTCGTTTTTTGCGTTTTATGGCCATTTTCATGTGCTATTGCCCACGATTTGGGGGTTCCAGGGCGATCTCGGTGGACCGTCAGACCCGATATATGTTTAAGAGATATGACAAAAAACTCATCGTTTTCGTGTTTGATGGCCGTTTTCATGAGCTATTTCCCACAGTTTTGGGTTCTAGGGCTTTTTACAATGACCATGTTTTGTGAGTAATGACAAAAACTCGTCGTTTTCGTGTTTTATGGCCGTTTTCATGAGCTATTGCCCATAGTTTTGGGGTTGCTTGCAATTTACAACGACCGTAAGACACGACACATGTTTGAGAGTTATGACCAAAAAACTCGTTGTTTTGTGTTTTATGGCCGTTTTCGTGAGCTATTGCCCACTGTTTTGGGTTCCAATGAGATTTTCATGGCCCGTCAGACTTAATAGATGTTTGAGATATATGACCAAAAGCTCGTCGTTTTCGCGATTTATGGCCGTTTTCATGAGCTATTGCCCACAATTTTTGGGTTCCAGGGCTATTTACAACGACCGTAACTCCCGATACATGTTTTAGAGTTATTATAAAAACTCGTCGTTTTCGCGTTTTATGGCCATTTTCATGTGCTATTGCCCACGATTTGGGGGTTCCAGGGCGATCTCGGTGGACCGTAAAACCCGATATATGTTTAAGAGATATGACCAAAAACTCATCTTTTCGTGTTTGATGGCCGTTTTCATGAGCTATTTCCCACAGTTTTTGGGTTCTAGGGCTTTTTACAATGACCATGTTTTGTGAGTAATGACAAAAACTCGTCGTTTTCGTGTTTTATGGCCGTTTTCATGAGCTATTGCCCTAGTTTGGGGTTGCTTGCAATTTACAACGACCCTAGGACACGACACATGTTTGAGAGTTATGACCAAAAAACTTGTCGTTTTGGTGTTTATGGCCGTTTTATGAGCTATTGCCACTGTTTTGGGTTCCAATGAGATTTTCTGGCCCGTCAGACTTAATAGATGTTTGAGAGATATGACCAAAAGCTCGTCGTTTTCGCGTTTTATGGCCGTTTTCATGAGTATTGCCCACATTTTTGGGTTCCAGGGCTATTTACAACGACCGTAACTCCCGATACATGTTTTAGAGTTATTATAAAAACTCGTCGTTTTCGCGTTTTATGGCCATTTTCATGTGCTATTGCCCACGATTTGGGGTTCCAGGGCGATCTCGGTGGACCGTAAGACCCGATATATGTTTAAGAGATATGACAAAAACTCATCGTTTTCGTGTTTGATGGCCGTTTTCATGAGCTATTTCCCACAGTTTTTGGGTTCTAGGGCTTTTTACAATGACCATGTTTTGTGAGTAATGACAAAAACTCGTCGTTTTCGTGTTTTATGGCCGTTTTCATGAGCTATTGCCCACAGTTTTGGGGTTGCTCGGCAATTTACAACGACCGTAGACACGACACATGTTTGAGAGTTATGACAAAAAACTTGTCGTTTCATGTTTTATGGCCGTTTTTATGAGCTATTGCGCACAATTTGTGGGTTCCAAGGAGGATTTTTGTGGCCCGTAAGACGAGATACATGTTTGAGATATGACAAAAAGTGGTCGGTTTTCGTGATTTATGGCCGTTTTCATGAGATATTGCCCACAATTTTTGGGTTCCAGGGCTATTTACAACGACCGTAACTCCCGATACATGTTTTAGAGTTATTATAAAAACTCGTCGTTTTCGCGTTTTATGGCCATTTTCATGTGCTATTGCCCACGATTTGGGGGTTCCAGGGCGATCTCGGTGGACCGTCAGACCCGATATATGTTTAAGAGATATGACAAAAAACTCATCGTTTTTCGTGTTTGATGGCCGTTTTCATGAGCTATTTCCCACAGTTTTTGGGTTCTAGGGCTTTTTACAATGACCATGTTTTGTGAGTAATGAAAAAACTCGTCGTTTTCGTGTTTTATGGCCGTTTTCATGAGCTATTGCCCATAGTTTGGGGTTGCTCGGCAATTTACAACGACCGTAGGACACGACACATGTTTGAGAGTTATGACCAAAAACTCGTTGTTTGGTGTTATATGGCCGTTTTTGTGAGCTATTGCGCACTGTTTTGGGTTCCAATGAGATTTTCATGGCCCGTCAGACTTAATAGATGTTTGAGATATATGACCAAAAGCTCGTCGTTTCGCGATTTATGGCCGTTTTCATGAGCTATTGCCCACAATTTTTGGGTTCCAGGGCTATTTACAACGACCGTAACTCCCGATACATGTTTTAGAGTTATTATAAAAACTCGTCGTTTTCGCGTTTTATGGCCATTTTCATGTGCTATTGCCCACGATTTGGGGGTTCCAGGGCGATCTCGGTGGACCGTAAGACCCGATATATGTTTAAGAGATATGACCAAAAACTCATCTTTTTCGTGTTTGATGGCCGTTTTCATGAGCTATTTCCCACAGTTTTTGGGTTCTAGGGCTTTTTACAATGACCATGTTTTGTGAGTAATGACAAAACTCGTCGTTTTCGTGTTTTATGGCCGTTTTCATGAGCTATTGCCCACAGTTTGGGGTTGCTCGGCAATTTACAACGACCTTAGTACACGATACATGTTTGAGAGTTATGACGAAAAACTTGTCGTTTTCATGTTTTATGGCCGTTTTTATGAGCTATTGCGCACAATTTTGTGGTTCCAAGGAGGATTTTCTGGCCCGTAAGACGAGATAATGTTTGAGAGATATGCCAAAAAAGTGGTCGTTTCGTGTTTTATGGCCGTTTTCATGAGATATTGCCCACAATTTTTGGGTTCCAGGGCTATTTACAACGACCGTAACTCCCGATACATGTTTTAGAGTTATTATAAAAACTCGTCGTTTTCGCGTTTTATGGCCATTTTCATGTGCTATTGCCCACGATTTGGGGTTCCAGGGCGATCTCGGTGGACCGTCAGACCCGATATATGTTTAAGAGATATGACAAAAAACTCATCGTTTTCGTGTTTGATGGCCGTTTTCATGAGCTATTTCCCACAGTTTTTGGGTTCTAGGGCTTTTTACAATGACCATGTTTTGTGAGTAATGACAAAAACTCGTCGTTTTCGTGTTTTATGGCCGTTTTCATGAGCTATTGCCCATAGTTTTGGGGTTGCTTTGCAATTTACAACGACCGTAGGACACGACACATGTTTGAGAGTTATGACCAAAAAACTCGTTGTTTTGGTGTTATATGGCCGTTTTCGTGAGCTATTGCCCACTGTTTTGGGTTTCCAATGAGATTTTCATGGCCCGTCAGACTTAATAGATGTTTGAGATATATGACCAAAAGCTCGTCGTTTTCGCGATTTATGGCCGTTTTCATGAGCTATTGCCCACATTTTTGGGTTCCAGGGCTATTTACAACGACCATAACTCCCGATACATGTTTTAGAGTTATTATAAAAACGCGTCGTTTTCGCGTGTTATGGCCATTTTCATGTGCTATTGCCCACGATTTGGGGGTTCCAGGGCGATCTCGGTCGACCGTAAGACCCGATATATGTTTAAGAGATATGACCAAAAACTCATCGTTTTCGTGTTTGATGGCCGTTTTCATGAGCTATTTCCCACAGTTTTTGGGTTCTAGGGCTTTTTACAATGACCATGTTTTGTGAGTAATGACAAAAACTCGTCGTTTTCGTGTTTTATGGCCGTTTTCATGAGCTATTGCCCACAGTTTTGGGTTGCTCGGCAATTTACAACGACCATAGACACGATACATGTTTGAGAGTTATGACGAAAAACTTGTCGTTTTCATGTTTTATGGCCGTTTTTATGAGCTATTGCGCACAATTTTGTGGTTCCAAGGAGGATTTTGTGGCCCGTAAGACGAGATACATGTTTGAGAGATATGACCAAAAAGTGGTCGGTTTCGTGTTTTATGGCCGTTTTCATGAGATATTGCCCACAATTTTGGGTTCCAGGGCTATTTACAACGACCGTAACTCCCGATACATGTTTTAGAGTTATTATAAAAACTCGTCGTTTTTCGTTTTATGGCCATTTTCATGTGCTATTGCCCACGATTTGGGGGTTCCAGGGCGATCTCGGTGGACCGTCAGACCCGATATATGTTTAAGAGATATGACCAAAAACTCATCGTTTTCGTGTTTGATGGCCGTTTTCATGAGCTATTTCCCACAGTTTTGGGTTCTAGGGCTTTTTACAATGACCATGTTTTGTGAGTAATGACAAAAACTCGTCGTTTTCGTGTTTTATGGCCGTTTTCATGAGCTATTGCCCATAGTTTGGGGTTGCTGGCAATTTACAACGACCTAAGACACGACACATGTTTGAGAGTTATGACGAAAAACTCGTTGTTTTGGTGTTATATGGCCGTTTTCGTGAGCTATTGCCCACTGTTTGGGGTTCCAATGAGATTTTCATGGCCCGTCAGACTTAATAGATGTTTGAGATATATGACCAAAAGCTCGTCGTTTTCGCGATTTATGGCCGTTTTCATAAGCTATTGCCCACATTTTTGGGTTCCAGGGCTATTTACAACGACCGTAACCTCCAATACATGGTTTAGAGTTGTTATAAAAACTCGTCGTTTTCGCGTTTTATGGCCATTTTCATGTGCTATTGCCCACGATTTGGGGGTTCCAGGGCGATCTCGGTGGACCGTAGACCCGATATATGTTTAAGAGATATGACAAAAAACTCATCGTTTTTGTGTTTGATGGCCGTTTTCATGAGCTATTTCCCATAGTTTTTGGGTTCTAGGCCTTTTTACAATGACCATGTTTTGTGAGTAATGACAAAAACTCGTCGTTTTCGTGTTTTATGGCCGTTTTCATGAGCTATTGCCCATAGTTTTGGGGTTGCTCGGCAATTTACAACGACCGTAGGACACGACACATGTTTGAGAGTTATGACCAAAAAACTTGTGTTTTCATGTTTTATGGCCGTTTTCGTGAGCTATTGCCCACTGTTTTGGGGTTCCAATGAGATTTTCATGGCCCGTCAGACTTAATAGATGTTTGAGATATATGACCAAAAGCTCGTCGTTTTCGCGATTTATGGCCGTTTTCATGAGCTATTGCCCACATTTTTGGGTTCCAGGGCTATTTACAACGACCGTAACTCCCGATACATGTTTTAGAGTTATTATAAAACCTCGCCGTTTTCGCGTTTTATGGCCATTTTCATGTGCTATTGCCCACGATTGGGGGTTCCAGGGCGATCTCGGTGGACCGTAAGACCCGATATATGTTTAAGAGATATGACCAAAAACTCATCTTTTTCGTGTTTGATGGCCGTTTTCATGAGCTATTTCCCACAGTTTTTGGGTTCTAGGGCTTTTTACAATGACCATGTTTTGTGATTAATGACAAAAACTCGTCGTTTTCGTGTTTTATGGCCGTTTTCATGAGCTATTGCCCACAGCTTTGGGGTTGCTCGGCAATTTACAACGACCTTAGTACACGATACATGTTTGAGAGTTATGACGAAAACTTGTCGTTTTCATGTTTTATGGCCGTTTTTATGAGCTATTGCGCACAATTTTGTGGTCCAAGGAGGATTTTGTGGCCCGTAAGACGAGATACATTGTTTGAGAGATATGCCAAAAAAGTGGTCGGTTTCGTGTGTTTATGGCCGTTTTCATGAGATATTGCCCACAATTTTTGGGTTCCAGGCTCTATTACAACAACGTAAACTCCCGATACATGTTTTAGAGTTATTATAAAAACTCGTCATTTTCGCGTTTAATGGCCATTTTCATGTGCTATTGCCCACGATTTGGGGGTTCCAAGGCGATCTCGGTGGACCGTCAGACCCGATATATGTTTAAGAGATATGAAAAAACTCATGTTTTTCGTGTTTGATGGCCGTTTTCATGAGCTATTTCCCACAGTTTTGGTTCTAGGGCTTTTTACAATGACCATGTTTTGTGAGTAATGACAAAAACTCGTCGTTTTCGTGTTTTATGGCCGTTTTCATGAGCTATTGCCATAGTTTGGGGTTGCTTTGAAATTTACAACGACCCTAAGACACGACACATGTTTGAGAGTTATGACCAAAAAACTCGTTGTTTTGGTGTTATATGCCGTTTTCGTGAGCTATTGCCCACTGTTTTGGGGTTCCAATGAGATTTTCATGGCCCGTCAGACTTAATAGATGTTTGAGATATATGACCAAAAGCTCGTTGTTTTTCGCGATTTATGGCCGTTTTCATGAGCTATTGCCCACATTTTTGGGTTCGAGGGCTATTTACAACGACCGTAACTCCCGATACATGTTTTAGAGTTATTATAAAAACTCGTCGTTTTCGTTTTATGGCCATTTTCATGTGCTATTGCCCACGATTTGGGGTTCCAGGGCGATCTCGTGGACCGTAAGACCCGATATATGTTTAAGAGATATGACCAAAAACTCATCGTTTTCGTGTTTGATGGCCGTTTTCATGAGCTATTTCCCACAGTTTTTGGGTTCTAGGGCTTTTTTACAATGACCATGTTTTGTGAGTAATGACAAAAACTCGTCGTTTTCGTGTTTTATGGCCGTTTTCATGAGCTATTGCCCACAGTTTTGGGGTTGCTCGGCAATTTACAACGACCATCGGACACGATACATGTTTGAGAGTTATGACGAAAAACTTGTCGTTTTCATTTTATGGCCGTTTTTATGAGCTATTGCGCACAATTTTGTGGTTCCAAGGAGGATTTTGTGGCCCGTAAGACGAGATACATGTTTGAGAGATATGACAAAAAGTGGCGGTTTCGTGTTTTATGGCCGTTTTCATGAGATATTGCCCACAATTTTTGGGTTCCAGGGCTAATACAACAACCGTTACTCCGATACATGTTTTAGAGTTATTATAAAAAACTCGTCGTTTTGCGTTTTAATGGCCATTTTCATGTGCTATTGCCCACGATTTGGGGTTCCAGGGCGATCTCGGTGGACCGTCAGACCCGATATATGTTTAGAGATATGGCCAAAAACTCATCGTTTTCGTGTTTGATGGCCGTTTTCATGAGCTATTTCCACAG
>CAJUWN010001273.1:50956-73976 GCA_910589765.1 Avena atlantica | reverse complement strand
AATGGACCCTAGCATGTGTATTAAAGTGTGGTGGAATGCTGAAATGTCCAAAACCTGTTTCCAAGCGTGACCCGTTTTCAGACATGCGATGTCACCTAAAACGAAGTGTAATGGAAATTAATTATTAGGGGGTCGAGAACTCCCCATTTCGGTGAAACCAGGTTAGATCTTGTCACAACTTATGCCCAAAACATGGTTTGGAATTATCCTATAACCCAACCAAGAACAAACCAAGAGAAAAAAATCCGCCGGGCTACCCCTTTCATAAGAACATCTAGGGGGGTAGACGATTTCTGGCCCATATAGGTGAGGGTTTCATAGGAAGAAGCGCCTCGGACCTCGGAATACCTCAAACCCATGCAATGGACCCTAGCATGTGTATTAAAGTTTGTGGAATGCTGAAATGTCCAAAACAAGGTGCCCAAGTGTCTCCCTTTTGCAGACATGCACTATCACCTAAAAACGAAGATCCTGGAATTTAATTGGCCGCGAACTCCCCGTTTCGGTGAAACCGGGTTGGATCATGTCACAAATTGTGCCCAAACATGGTTTGGAATTATTCATATAACCCAACCAAGCAAACCAAGAGAAAAACCCACCGGGCTACCCCTTTCATAGAACATCTGGGGGGTAGACGATCCAGGCCCACGGATCAGTGTTTTGTAGAAGAGCTCTTCGGACATAAGAATACCTCCAAACCTTGCAATGGACCCTAGAATGTGTATTAAAGTGTGGTGGAATGGTGAAATGTCCCAAACCTGGTTCCCAAGCGTGACCCGTTCGCAGACATGCGATGTCACCTCAAAACGAAGGTGTTCTGGAATTTAATATTAGGGGGTCGAGAACTCCCCATTTCGGTGAAAACAGTTAGATCTTGTCACACAACTTATGCCCAAACATGGTCTGGAATTATCCTATAACCCAACCAAGCACAAACCCAGAGAAAAAATCCACCGGGCTACCCCTTTCATAAGAACATCTAGGGGGGTAGACGATTCTGGGCCCATATAGATCAGGGTTTCATAGGGAGAAGCGCCTCGGAATACCTCCAAACCCATGCAATGGACCCTAGCATGTGTATTAAAGTGTGGTGGAATGCTGAAATGTCCAAAACTTGGTGCCCAAGTGTCTCCTCTTTGCAGACATGCACTATCACCTAAAAACGAAGATCCGGAATTTAATTGCCGGGAACTCCCCGTTTGGTGAAACCGGGTTGGATCATGTCACAACTTGTGCCCAAACATGGTTTGGAATTATCATATAACCCAACCAAGCACAACCAAGAGAAAAATCCACCGGGCTACCCCTTTCATAAAACATCTAGGGGGTAGACGATACAAGCCCACGGATCAGGGTTTTGTCGGAAGAAGCTCTTCGGGTCATCGGAATACCTCCAAACCTTGAAATGGACCCTAGCATGTGTATTAAAGTGTGGTGGAATGCTGAAATGTACAAAACCTGGTTCCCAAGCGTGAGCCGTTTTTAGACATGCGATGTCACCTAAAAACGAAGGTGTAATGGAAATTTAATTATTAAGGGGTCGAGAACTCCCCATTTCGGTGAAACCAGGTTAGATCTTGTCACAACTTATGCCCAAACATGGTTTGGAATTAGCCTATAACCCAACCAAGCACAGACCAAGGGAAAAATCCGCCGGGCTACCCCTTTCATAAGAACATCTAGGGGGGGTAGACGATTCTGTGCCCACAATTCAGGGTTTCACAGGAAGAAGCGCCTCGGAGCATCGGAATACCTCAAAACCCATGCAATGGACACTATCATGTGTATTAAAGTGTGGTGGAATGCTGAAATGTGCAAAACATGATGCCCAAGTGTAACCCGCTTCGTAGGCATGCACTATCACCGAAAAAACGAAGATCCTGAAATTTAATTGGCTGGGAACTCCCCGTTTCGGTGAAATCGGGTTGGATCATGTCATAGCTTGTGCCGAAACATGGTTTGGAATTTTCATATAACCCAACCAAGCACAAACCAACAGAAAAATCCACCGGGCTACCCCTTTCAGAAGAACATCTAGGGGGGTAGAAGATCCAGGCCCACGGATCAGGGTTTTGTAGGAAGAAGCTCTTCGGGACATCGAATACCTCCAAACCTTGCAATGCACCCTAGCATGTGTATTAAAGTGTGGTTGAATGCTGACATTTCAAAAACCTGGTTCCCAAGCGTGACCCGTTCGCAGACATGCGATGTCACCTAAAAACGAAGGTGTTCTGGAAATTAAATTATTTGGGGTCGAGAACTCCCCATTTCGGTGAAATCAGGTTAGATCTTGTCACAACTTATGCCCAAACATGGTCTGGAATTATCCTATAACCCAACCAAGCACAAACCAAGAGAAAAATCCACCGAGCTACCCCTTTCATAAGAACATCTAGGGGGGTAGACGATTCTAGGCCCACAATTCCGGGTTTCGTAGGAAGAAGCGCCTCAGAGCATAGGAATACCTCCAAACCCATACAATGGACCCTAGCATGTGTATTAAAGTGTGGTGGAATGCTGAAATGTGCAAAACATGGTGCCCAAGTGTAACCCGCTTCGTAGGCATGCACTATCACCGAAAAAACGAAGATCCTGGAATTTAATTGGCTGGGAACTCCCCATTTCGGTGAAACCGGGTTGGATCATGTCACAACTTGTGCCCAAACATGGTTTGGAAGTTTCATATAACCCAACCAAGCCCAAACCAAGAGAAAAATCCACCGGGCTACCTCTTTCATAAGAACATCTAGGGGGGTAGACGATCCAGGCCCACGGATCAGGGTTTTATAGGAAGAAGCTCCTCGGGACATCGGAATACCTCCAAACCATGCAATGCACCCTAGCATGTGTATTAATGTGTGGTGGAATGCTGAAATGTCCAAAACCTGGTTCCCAAGTGTGACCCGTTCGCAGACATGCGATGTCACCTAAAAACGAAGGTGTAGTGGAAATTTAATTATTAGGGGGTCGAGAACTCCCCATTTCGGTGAAAACAGGTTAGATCTTGTCACAACTTATGCCCAAACATGGTCTGGAATTATCCTATAACCCAACCAAGCACAAAACAAGAGAAGAATCCACCGGGATACCACTTTCAAAAGTACATCTAGGGCGGTAGACGATTCTGGGCCCATAGTTCAGGGTTTCATAGGAAGAAGCGTCTCGGAGCATCGGAATACCTCCAAACCCATGAAATGGACCCTAGCATGTGTATTAAAGTCTGGTGGAATGCTGAAATGTCCAAAACAGGGTTCCCAAGTGTCACCCTCTTTGCAGACATGCACTATCACCTAAAAACGAAGATCATGGAATTTAAATCGCCGGGAACTCCCCGTTTCGGTGAAACCGGGTGGGATCATGTCACAACTTGTGCCCAAACATGGTTTGAAATTATCCCTATAACCCAACAAAGCACAAACCAAGATAAAAATCTACCGGGCTACCCCTTTCATAAGAACATCTAGGGGGGTAGACGATACAGGCCCACGGACCAGGGTTTTGTAGGAAGAAGCTCTTCGGGTCATCAGAATACCTCCAAACCCATACAATGGACCCTAGCATGTGTATTAAAGTGTGGTGGAATGCTGAAATGTGCAAAACATGGTGCCCAAGTGTAACCGGCTTCGTAGGCATGCACTATCACCGAAAAACGAAGATCCTCAAATTTAATTGGCTGGGAACTCCCCGTTTCGGTGAAACCGGGTTGGATCATGTCACAACTTGTGCCGAAACATGGTTTGGAATTTTCATATAGCCCAACCAAGCACAACCCAAGAGAAAAATCCACCGGGCTACCCCTTTCAGAAGAACATCTAGGGGGGTAGACGATCGAGGCCCACGGATCAGGGTTTTGTAGGAAGAAGCTCTTCGAGACATCAGAATACCTCCAAACCTTGCAATGCACCCTATCATTTGTATTATAATGTGGTGGAATGCTGACATGTCCAAAACCTGGTTCCCAAGTGTGACCCGTTCGCAGACATGCGATGTCACCTAAAAACGAAGGTGTTCTGGAAATTTAATTATTAGGGGGTCGAGAACTCCCCATTTCGGTGAAAACAGGTTAGATCTTGTCACAACTTATGCCCAAACATGGTCTGGAATTATCCTATAACCCAACCAAGCACAGACCAAGAGAAAAATCCACCGGGCTACCCCTTTCATAAGAACATCTAGGGGGGTAGACGATTCTGGGCCCACAATTCCGGGTTTCATAGGAAGAAGTGCCTCGGAGCATAGGAATACCTCCAAACCCATACAATGGACCCTAGCATGTGTATTAAAGTGTGGTGGAATGCTGAAATGTGCAAAACATGGTGCCCAAGTGTAACCGCTTCGTAGGTATGCACTATCACCGAAAAAACGAAGATCCTGGAATTTAATTGGCTGGGAACTCCCCGTTTCGGTGAAACCGGGTTGGATCATGTCACAACTTGTGCCCAAACATGGTTTGGAAGTTTCATATAACCCAACCAAGCACAAACCAAGAGAAAAATCCACCGGGCTACCCCGTTCATAAGAACATCTAGGGCGGTAGACGATCCATGACCACGGATCAGGGTTTTATAGGAAGAAGCTCCTCGGGACATCGGAATACCTCCAAACCATGCAATGCACCCTAGCATGTGTATTAATGTGTGGTGGAATGCTGAAATGTCCAAAACCTGGTTCCCAAGTGTGACCCGTTCGCAGACATGCGATGTCACCTAAAAACGAAGGTGTAGTGGAAATTTAATTATTAGGGGTCGAGAACTCCCCATTTCGGTGAAAACAGGTTAGATCTTGTCACAACTTATGCCCAAACATGGTCTGGAATTATCCTATAACCCAACCAAGCACAAAACAAGAGAAGAATCCACCGGGATACCACTTTCAAAAGAACATCTAGGGCGGTAGACGATTCTTGGCCCATAGTTCAGGGTTTCATAGGAAGAAGCGTCTCGGAGCATCGGAATACCTCCAAACCCATGAAATGGACCCTAGCATGTGTATTAAAGTCTGGTGGAATGCTGAAATGTCCAAAACAGGGTTCCCAAGTGTCACCCTCTTTGCAGACATGCACTAACACCTAAAAACGAAGATCATGGAATTTAAATCGCGGGAACTCCCCGTTTCGGTGAACCCGGGTGGATCATGTCACAACTTGTGCCCAAACATGGTTTGGAATTATCCTATAACCCAACAAAGCACAAACCAAGATAAAAATCTACCGGGCTACCCCTTTCATAAGAACATCTAGGGGGGTAGACGATACAGGCCCACGGACCAGGGTTTTGTAGGAAGAAGCTCTTCGGGTCATCAGAATACCTCCAAACCCATACAATGGACCCTAGCATGTGTATTAAAGTGTGGTGGAATGCTGAAATGTGCAAAACATGGTGCCCAAGTGTAACCGGCTTCGTAGGCATGCACTATCACCGAAAAACGAAGATCCTCAAATTTAATTGGCTGGGAACTCCCCGTTTCGGTGAAACCGGGTTGGATCATGTCACAACTTGTGCCGAAACATGGTTTGGAATTTTCATATAGCCCAACCAAGCACAACCCAAGAGAAAAATCCACCGGGCTACCCCTTTCAGAAGAACATCTAGGGGGGTAGACGATCGAGGCCCACGGATCAGGGTTTTGTAGGAAGAAGCTCTTCGGGACATCAGAATACCTCCAAACCTTGCAATGCATGCACCCTATCATTTGTATTATAATGTGGTGGAATGCTGACATGTCCAAAACCTGGTTCCCAAGTGTGACCCGTTCGCAGACATGCGATGTCACCTAAAAACGAAGGTGTTCTGGAAATTTAATTATTAGGGGGTCGAGAACTCCCCATTTCGGTGAAAACAGGTTAGATCTTGTCACAACTTATGCCCAAACATGGTCTGGAATTATCCTATAACCCAACCAAGCACAGACCAAGAGAAAAATCCACCGGGCTACCCCTTTCATAAGAACATCTAGGGGGTAGACGATTCTGGCCCACAATTCCGGGTTTCATAGGAAGAAGTGCCTCGGAGCATAGGAATACCTCCAAACCCATACAATGGACCCTAGCATGTGTATTAAAGTGTGGTGGAATGCTGAAATGTGCAAAACATGGTGCCCAAGTGTAACCGCTTCGTAGGTATGCACTATCACCGAAAAAACGAAGATCCTGGAATTTAATTGGCTGGGAACTCCCCGTTTCGGTGAAACCGGGTTGGATCATGTCACAACTTGTGCCCAAACATGGTTTGGAAGTTTCATATAACCCAACCAAGCACAAACCAAGAGAAAAATCCACCGGGCTACCCCGTTCATAAGAACATCTAGGGCGGTAGACGATCCATGACCACGGATCAGGGTTTTATAGGAAGAAGCTCCTCGGGACATCGGAATACCTCCAAACCATGCAATGCACCCTAGCATTTGTATTAAAGTGTGGTGGAATGCTGAAATGTCCAAACCTGGTTCCCAAGTGTGACCCGTTCGCAGACATGCGATGTCACCTAAAAACGAAGGTGTTCTGGAAATTTAATTATTAGGGGGTCGAGAACTCCCCATTTCGGTGAAAACAGGTTATATCTTGTCACAACTTATGCCCAAACATGGTCTGGAATTATCCTATAACCCAACCAAGCACAAACCAAGAGAAGAATCCACCGGGATACCCCTTTCAAAAGTACATCTAGGGGGGTAGACGATTCTGGGCCCACAGTTCAGGGTTTCATAGGAAGAGGCGTCTCGGATCATCGGAATACCTCCAAACCCATGCTATGGACCCTAGCATGTGTATTAAAGTCTGGTGGAATGCTGAAATGTCCAAAACATGGTTCCCAAGTGTCACCCTCTTTGCAGACATGCACTATCACCTAAAAATGAAGATCCTGGAATTTAATTCGCCGGGAACTCCCCGTTTCGGTGAAACCGGGTGGGATCATGTCACAACTTGTGCCCAAACATGGTTTGGAATTATCATATAACCCAACCAAGCACAAACCAAGAGAAAAATCTACCGGGCTACCCCTTTCATAAGAACATCTAGGGGGGTAGACGATACAGGCCCACGGACCAGGGTTTTGTAGGAAGAAGCTCTTCAGGTCATCGGAGTACCTCCAAACCTTGAAATGGACCCTAGCATGTGTATTAAAGTGTGGTGGAATGCTGAAATGTCCAAAACCTGGTTCCCAAGCGTGACCCGTTTTCAGACATGCGATGTCACCTAAAAACGAAGGTGTAATGGAAATTTAATTATTAGGGGGTCGAGAACTCCCCATTTCGGTGAAACCAGGTTAGATCTTGTCACAACTTATGCCCAAACATGGTTTGGAATTATCCTATAACCCAACCAAGAACAACCAAGAGAAAAATCCACCGGGCTACCCCTTTCATAAGAACATCTAGGGGGTAGACGATTCTGGGCCCATATAGGTGAGGGTTTCATAGGAAGAAGCGCCTCGGACCATCGGAATACCTCAAACCCATGCAATGGACCCTAGCATGTGTATTAAAGTGTGGTGGAATGCTGAAATGTCCAAAACAAGGTGCCCAAGTGTCTCCCTCTTTGCAGACATGCACTATCACCTAAAAACGAAGATCCTGGAATTTAATTGGCCGCGAACTCCCCGTTTCGGTGAAACCGGGTTGGATCATGTCACAAATTGTGCCCAAACATGGTTTGGAATTATCATATAACCCAACCAAGCAGAACCAAGAGAAAAACCCACCGGGCTACCCCTTTCATCAGAACATCTAGGGGGGTAGATGATCCAGGCCCACGGATCAGTGTTTTGTAGGAAGAAGCTCTTCGGGACATAAGAATACCTCCAAACCTTGCAATGGACCCTAGCATGTGTATTAAAGTGTGGTGGAATGGTGAAATGTCCAAAACCTGGTTCCCAAGCGTGACCCGTTCGCAGACATGCGATGTCACCTCAAAACGAAGGTGTTCTGGAAATTTAATTATTAGGGGGTCGAGAACTCCCCATTTCGGTGAAAACAGGTTAGATCTTGTCACAACTTATGCCCAAACATGGTCTGGAATTATCCTATAACCCAACCAAGCACAAACCAAGAGAAAAATCTACCGGGCTACCCCTTTCATAAGAACATCTAGGGGGGTAGACGATTCTGGGCCCATATAGATCAGGGTTTCATAGGAAGAAGCGCCTCGGAATACCTCCAAACCCATGCAATGGACCCTAGCATGTGTATTAAAGTGTGGTGGAATGCTGAAATCTCCAAAACATGGTGCCCAAGTGTCTCCCTCTTTGCAGACATGCACTATCACCTAAAAACGAAGATCCGAGAATTTAATTGGCCGGGAACTCCCCGTTTTGGTGAAACCGGGTTGAATCATGTCACAAATTGTGCCCAAACATGGTTTGGAATTATCATATAACCCAACCAAGCACAACCAAGAGAAAAACCCACCGGGCTACCCCTTTCATCAAAACATCTAGGGGGTAGACGATCCAGTCCCACGGATCAGTGTTTTGTAGGAAGAACCTCTTCGGGACATCGGAATACCTCATAACCTTGCAATGGACCCTAGCATGTGTATTAAAGTGTGATGGAATGCTGAAATGTCCAAAATCTGGTTCCCAAGCGTGACCCATTTTCAGACATGTGATGTCACATAAAAACGAAGGTGTAATGGAAATTTAATTATTAGGGGGTCGAGAACTCCCCATTTCGGTGAAACGAGGTTAGATCTTGTCACAACATATGCCCAAACATGGTTTAGAATTATCCTATAACCCTACCACGCACAAACCAAGAGAAAATTCCACTTGGCTAGCCATTTCATAAGAACATCTAGGGGGTAGACGATTCTAGGCCCATATAGATCAGGGTTTCATAGGAAGAAGCGCCTCGGAGCATCGGAATACCTCCAAACCCATGAAATGGTCCCTAGCATGTGTATTAAAGTGTGGTGGAATGCTGAAATGTACAAAACAAGGTGCCCAAGTGTCTCCCTCTTTGCAGACATGCACTATCACCTAAAAACGAAGATCCTGGAATTTAATTGGCGGCGAACTCCCCGTTTCGGTGAAACCGGGTTGGATCATGTCACAACTTGTGCCCAAACATGGTTTGGAATTATCATATAACCCAACCAAGCAAAACCAAGAGAAAAACCCACTAGGCTACCCCTTTCATCAGAACATCTAGGGGGGTAGACGATCCAGGCCCACGGATTAGTGTTTTGTAGGAAGAAGCTCTTTGGGACATAAGAATACCTCCAAACCATGCAATGGACCCTAGAATGTGTATTAAAGTGTGGTGGAATGTTGAAATGTCCAAAACCTGGTTCCCAAGCATGACCCGTTCGCAGACCTGCGATGTCACCTCAAAACGAAGGTGTTCTCGAAATTTAATTATTAGGGGGTCGAGAACTCCCCATTTCGGTAAAAATAGGTTAGATCTTGTCACAACTTATGCCCAAACATGGTCTGGAATTATCCTATAACCCAACCACGCACAAACCAAGAGAAAATTCCACCGGGCTACCCCTTCCCTAAGAACATCTAGGGGGTAGACGATTCTGGGCCCATATAGATCAGGGTTTCGTAGGAAGAAGCGCCTCGGAGCATCGGAATACCTCCAAACCCATGCAATGGACCCTAGCTTGTGTATTAAAGTGTGGTGGAATGCTGAAATGTCCAAAACATGGTGCCCAAGTGTCTCCCTCTTTGCAGACATGCACTATCACCTAAAAACGAAGATCCTAGAATTTAATTGGCCGGGAACTCCCTGTTTCGGTGAAACCGGGTTGGATCATGTCACAACTTGTGCCCAAACATGGTTTGGAATTATCATATAACCAAACCAAGAAAAACCAAGAGAAAAATCCACCGGGCTGGCCCTTTTATAAGAACATCTAGGGGGGTAGACGATCCAGGCCCACGGATCAGTGTTTTGTAGGGAAGAAGCTCTTCGAGACATCGGAATACCTCCAAACCTTGCAATAGACCCTAGCATGTGTATTAAAGTGTGGTGGAATGCTGAAATGTCCAAAACATGGTTCCCAAGTGTGTCACGTTCGCAGACATGCGATGTCACCTAAAAACGAAGGTGTTCTAGAAAATAAATTATTAGGGGGTCGAGAACTCCCCATTTTGGTGAAACCAGGTTAGATCTTGTCATGAATTATTTCCAAACATGGTTTGGAATTATCCTATAACCCATCCATGCACAAACCAAGAGAAAAATGCACAGGGCTACCCCTTTCATAAGAACATCTAGGGGGGTAGACGCTTCTGGGCCCACAAATCAGGGTTTCATAGGAAGAAGCGCCTCGGAGCATCGGAATACCTCCAAACCGATGCAATGGACCCTAGCATGTGTATTAAAGTGTGGTGGAATGCTGAAATGTCCAAAACATGGTGCCCAAGTGTCACCCTCTTTGCAGACATGCACTATCACCTAAAAACGAAGATCCTGGAATTTAATTGGCCGGGAACTCCCCGTTTTGGTAAAACCGGCTTGGATAATGTCGCAACTTGTGCCCAAACATGGTTTGGAATTATCATATAACCCAACCAAGCAAAACCAAGAGAAAAATCCACCGGGCTACCCCTTTCATAAGAACATCTAGGGGGTAGACGATCCAGGCCCACACATCAGGGTTTTGTAGGAAGAAGATCTTCGAGACATCGGAATACCTCCAAACCTTTAAATGGACACTAGAATGTGTATTAAACTGTGGTGGAATGCTGAAATGTCCAAAACATGGTGACCAAGTGTCACCCTCTTTGCAGACATGCACTATCACCTAAAAACGAAGATCCTGGAATTTAATTGGCCGGGAACTCCCCGTTTCGATGAAACCGGGTTGGATCATGTCACAACTTATGCCCAAAAATGGTTTGGAATTATCATATAACCCAACCAAGAACAAACCAAGATAAAAATCCACCGGGATACCCCTTTCATAAGAACATCTAGGGGGTAGACGATCCAGACCCACGGATCAGGGTTTTGTAGGAAGAAGCTCTTCGGGACATCAGAATACCTCCAAACCTTGCAATGGACGCTAGCATGTGTATTAAAGTGTGGTGGAATGCTGAAATGTCCAACACATGGTTCACAATCATGACCCGTTCGCAGACATGCGATGTCTCCTAAAAACGAAGGTGTTTTGGAAATTTAATTATTAGGGGGTCGAGAACTCCCCATTTCGGTGAAACCAGGTTAGATATTGTCACAACTTATGCCCAAACATGGTTTGGAATTATCCTATAACCCAAACATGCACAAAAAAAGAGAAAAATCCATCGCGCTACCCCTTTCATAAGAACATCTAGGGGGTAGACGATTCTAGGCCCACAGATCAGGGTTTCATAGGAAGAAGCGCCTCGGAGCATCGGAATACCTCCAAACTCATGCAATGGACCTTAGCATGTGTATTAAAGTGTGGTGGAATGCTGAAATGTACAACACATGGAGCCCAAGTGTCACCCTCTTTGCAGACATGCACTATCACCTAAAAACAAAGTTCCTGGAATTTAATTGGCTAGGAACTCCCCGTTTCGGTGAAACCGGGTTGAATCATGTCACAACTTGTGCCCAAACATGGTTTGGAATTATCATATAACCCAACCAAGCACAAACCAAGAGAAAAATCCAGAGGGTTGCCCCTTTCATAAGAACATCTAGGGGGGTAGACGATCCAGGACCACATATCATGGTTTTGTAGGGAAGAAGCTCTTCCAGACATCGGAATACCTCCAAACCTTGCAATAGATCCTAGCATGTGTATTAAAGTGTGGTGGAATGCTGAAATGTCCAAAACATTGTTCCCAAGTGTGACCCATTCGCAGACATGCGATGTGACCTAAAAACGAAGGTGTTCTAGAATTTAATTATTAGGGGGTTGAGAACTCCCCATTTCTGTGAAACCAGGTAAGATCTTGTCACGACTTATGCCCAAACTTGCTTTGGAATTATTCTATAACCCAACCATGCTCAAACCAAGAGAAAAGTCCACCAGGCTACCCCTTTCATAAGAACATCTAGGGGGGTAGACGATTCTGGGCCCACGGATCAGGGTTTCATAGGAAGAAGCGCCTCAGAGCATCGGAATACATCCAAACCCATCCAATGGACCCTATCATGTGTATTAAAGTGTGTTTGAATGCTGAAATGTCCAAAGCATGGTGCCCAAGTGTCACCCTCTTTGCAGACATGCACTATCACCTAAAAACGAAGATCCTAGAATTTAATTGGCCGGGAAATCCCCGTTTCAGTAAAACCGGGTTGGATCATATCACAACTTGTTCCCAAACATGGTTTGGAATTATCATTTGACCCAAGCAAGCACAAACCAAGAGAAAAATCCACCGGGCTACCCCTTTCATAAGAACATCTAGGGGGGTAGACGATCCAGGCCCACGGATCAGGGTTTTGTAGGAAGAAGATCTTCGAGACATCGGAATACCTCCAAACCTAGCAATGGACCCTAGCATGTATATTAAGCTATGGTGGAATACTGAAATGTCCAAAACCTGGTTCCCAAGCGTGACCCATTCGCAGACATGCAATGTCACCTAAAAACAAAGGTGTTCTGGAAATTTAATTATTTTGGGGACAAGAACTCCCCATTTCGGTGAAACCAGGTTAGATCTTGTCATAACTTATGCCCAAACATGGTTTGGAATTATCCTATAACCCAACCAAGCACAAACCAAGAGAAAAATCCACCGGGCTACCCCTTTCATAAGAACATCTAGGGGGTAGACGATTCTAGGCCCACAGATCAGGGTTTCATAGGAAGAAACGCCTCGGAGCATCGGAATACCTCCAAACCCATGCAATGGACCCTAGCATGTGTATTAAAGTGTGGTGGAATGTTGTAATGTCCAAAACAAGGTTCCCAAGTGTCACCCTCTTTGCAGACATGCACTATCACCTAAAAATGAAGATCCTAGAATTTAATTGGTCGGGAACTCCCCGTTTCGGTGAACCCGGGTTGGATCATGTCACAACTAGTGCCCAAACATGGTTTGGAATTATCATATAACCCAACCAAGCACAAAACAAGATAAAAATCCGCCGGGCTACCCCTTTCATAAGAACATCTAGGGGGGTAGACGATTTTGTGCCCACAATTCAGGGTTTCATAGGAAGAAGCGCCTCGGAGCATCGGAATACCTCCAAACCCATACAATGGACCCACATTAGGGTTTTGTAGGAAGACGATCTAGGGGGGAAGACGATCCAGGGCCACGGATCAGGGTTTTGTAGGAAGAAGATCTTCGGGACATCTGAATACCTCCAAACCTTGCAATGGATCCTAGCATGTGTATTAAAGTGTGGTGGAATGCTGAAATGTCCAAAATATGGTTCCCAAGCATGACCCATTCTCAGACATGCGATGTCACCTAAAAACGAAGGTGTTCTGGAAATTTTATTATTAGGAGTTCGAGAACTCCCCATTTCGGTGAAACCAGGTTATATCTTGTCTCAACTTATGCCCAAACATTGTTTGGAATTATCCTATAACCCAACCAAGCACAAACCAAGAGAAAATGCACCGGGCTACCCCTTTCATAAGAACATCTAGGGGGTAGACGGTTCTGGGATCATATAGATCAGGGTTTCATAGGAAGAAGCGCCTCAGAGCATCGGAATACATCCAAACCCATGCAATGGACCCGCATGTGTATTAAAGTGTGGTGGAATTCTGGAATGTGCAAAACATGGTGCCCAAGTGTCACCCTCTTTGCAGACATGCACTATCACCTAAAAACGAGGATCCTAGAATTTAATTGGCCGGGAACTCCCCATTTGAGTGAAACCGGGTTGGATCATGTCACAACTTGCGCCCAAACGTGGTTTAGCATTATCATATAAACCAACCAAGAACAAACCAAGAGAAAAATCCACCGGGCTACCCCTTTCATAAGAACATCTAGGGGGGTAGATGATCCAGGCCCACGGATCAGCGTTTTGTAGGAAGAAGCTCTTCGGGACATCGGAATACCTCCAAACCTTGCAATGGACCCTAGCATGTGTATTAAAGTGTGGTGCAATGCTGAAATGTCCAAAACCTGGTTCCCAAGCGTCACCCTTTCGCAGACATGTGATGTCACCTAAAAACGAAGGTGTTCTGGAAATTTAATTATCAGGGGGTCGAGAACTCCCCATTTCGGTGAAACCAGGTTAGATCTTGTCACAACTTATGCCCAAACAATGTTTGGAATTATCCTATAATCCAACCAAGCACAAACCAAGAGAAAAATCCACCGGGCTACCCCTTTCATAAGAACATCTAGGGGGGTAGACGATTCTGGGCCCATATAGATCAGCGTTTCATACGAAGAAGCACCTCGGAGCATCGGAATACCTCGAAACCCTTGCAATGGACCCTAGCATGTGTATTAAAGTGTGGTGGAATGCTGAAATGTCCAAAACATGGTGCCCAAGTGTAACCCGCTTCGTAGGCATGCACTATCACCGAAAAAATGAAGATCCTTGAATTTAATTGGTTGGGAACTCACCATTTCGGTGAAACCGGGTTGGATCATGTCATAACTTTTGCACGAACATGGTTTGGAATTATCATATAACCCAACCAAGCACAAAAAAAGAGAAAAATCCACCGGGTTAACCCTTTCATAAGAACATCTAGGGGGGTAGACGATCCAGGCCCACGGATCAGGGTTTTGAAGGGAAGAAGCTCTTGGAGACATCGGAATACCTCCAATCCTTGCAATAGACCCTAGCATGTGTATTGAAGTGTGGTGGAATACTGAAATGTCCAAAACATGGTTTCCAAGTGTGACCCGTTCACAGACATGCGATGTCACCTAAAAACGAAGGTGTTCTAGAAATTTGATTATTAGGGGGTTGAGAACTCCCCATTTCAGTGAAACTAGGTTAGATCTTGTCACAACTTATGCCCAAACATGGTTTGGAATTATCATATAACCCAACCAAGCACGAACCAAGAGAAAAATCCACCGGGCTATTTGACATCCCAAAAATACCAAACTTAGATCATCAAATACTAATCATCAAGATTTGGGTTAACAAAAACTTTTCTAAATAAACTCATGAATGCATGTATATGTGTTTGCATGGATTTTGAATTTCTTTAAAAAACACCTTGTTTGTGTGATCCATTGCTTGTAAAATGTTTCTTAGGTGAATTGAACATCATCTAAAACATTTCCCACACTTTCCTTAAAGACAAGTAAATCAAAAAAAATATATTAAGTGAATGGTCATTTTGACCAATTTAACTCCCATGCCTACTTTGGCTGTCTCAAACTTTCAGAACCTAACAGAAACTTTTCTAGATCTTTGCATCCCTTGAATGTACTCATAACAGAGTATCAAGGCCCACTTTTTGATCATCCAGAAACTTTCAAATGCATAGTTTAAATGACAATTCAAAATTGAATCTTCTTCATATGGGAAGATCCCGCTTTTTCAAAACCCACTCAAAAAAGCTCAACTTTCAAAACCCAAGCATCTGCAGACTCACCAGCACCAATCTAGCAAACCCACCAAAAATCATTTCAAAATTCAAAACTTGATTTCATGCGGCCATTTCATCAAACAGGTTGCAGACACAAATCAAACAAAACATCAAACACTATAGTGTGCAGTGAGCTTGCCATTGCCATTAATGGTGAACAGCCGAGCACCCCAATGTCACCCCATTGTAGACAGCAAGCTAGAGGAAGAACTAGCCGTGCCAACCTTGTCTAGGAGGCAGCCCACCGTCCACCGCCACTCACTGTCCCAGCCGCAAGCGTTGCCAAGCCCTGGACCACGCGCACAAGCCGCGCCCAGACCATGCCGATCATGCGCCAGAGCGCCACTCTCGACCAGCATCCACAGACCGCGCGCCGCCCTCGCCGCGTGCATACACGATCGCCATCAACCCAGGAGACCGCCAGGCATCCCCATTTGCCGCCCCGTGCCGCACAGCCACCGTCCACCGTCGAAGACGCCGCCTCTGCCGCACAGAGCATCGGCCGTTCCAGACCAAACCACACCGCCCCATGCCTCGCGACCATGTCGTTGAGCATCGCCAGGAGACACGGCACCGTCCCCTACCCTTGCCCATGCCAATAGCCGCATGTAACGTCGCCCTCGACGAGCTCACCGTGCGCCCCGACGGTCCCCTCGCTCGAATATAAATAGGTGCCACCCCCGCTTGATTTCTTCACACCATCTCACTCCCCTCTCCTCACTGATCGTGCCACACCATTCTCAGAGCAAGGCGAGCACCACCTCGCCGGAATTTCACTAGAGCCTGCCGCTGCCGGAGAGGAAAGGAGCCAGCGATTGGAGCCACCCCAGGAGCTGTCGCGACCACCCCTGAGTTCGCCGTCGTCGACTTTGTCGTTCGCCCGCCTCGCCGACCCTCGCCAGTACCCCAGTGAGCCCCCAGCGACCCTCACTGGCCGCGCTAGGTTTCGTTTTCGCCGGAGTTGTCTCGCGTCGACGATGACTCCCAGCCGTTAGATTAGAACTAGATCGAACGATACACATTGCCCCATACCGCTTCGCCAGCCCCGTGTCACTAACGAGTGGGGACACCCACTTAAGCAGCCCGCGGGAGCACTGCGCTTAGTAGGCCGGCCCGTTAGAATTTCCCGCGCAGCCCAGTTATTCAAATTAAATCTTTTTCTATTTCAATTGAAACACACTTCTGTACTCAACTTCAAAAATCAACCCAGATCGATTCAGTGCACCAATTTGAATGAAACCAATTTTGTTGGAAAGGTCTTTGAATGCTGAATCCAAGCCCGTTGGATTCAAGTCATTTGGATCTATAGATCACCCCTGGTAAAAATGACAAGGCAGAAGCTTTTCTGCATTCAAACATTTTTGAAATTTAAACCATAATAGCTTTTTAGTTGTTTCCAACTCTCAAAAATCACATTTAACCATACCTTTTAGAATATATAAAAATATATAGGTTTACTTTCAGAAATATTGTTCAAGTAATAAAAGAATGCTCCATAAGCATTTCTAGCCACTTTAATTAATTAAAATAAAAGGGTAAAACCTTATTAAATTGTGACACCACTTTAAATCACATTCCCATGGACTACAATATGTGGTGATGACATTTGTCAACATGATCCCATGTTTAGTTTGGAGAATATTAAATCTTAAGTAATTTTTCAATGAGTAGAAATTACTTTTCTAAAAATAAAAAGATTTAAACCAAGCCTTAACCTTGTAATGTTAGAGATGATGCTAGATCATCTATAGGAACCTTGTGTGTGATTATTGCAAGTAATTAAGTATTGTTTGGTGATTGTGTACCTCGTATTTATTCATAGACGCTAGTACCGACCAAGGATACGAGGAGGAAGGAGGATACTACGAAGAGGAAGCCGAGGAGAACTTCAACCACTGCTCTGCACAAGGCAAGCCTAATACTACTAGTTGATTGAGCAAGCTAGTAACTATGCAAGCTTACACTGATATTGATGCAAGCTAACCTTTGCAAGATACCCTACTGATGCCACAAACCCATACTTGTGATATGACTACTATATGCCTTAAGCATATGTGATCATACCCACTTGATAAACCAAATCCTAGTTTTATGTGCAAGCTTCTTACTTTATTTCTTTATCAAAGCTTACTTAGAGTCTACCTAAGAGTTTGGTAGATACTAGACAGTTGTGCTGAATGTTGCATCAAGAGCATAAAATTTGGCCTAAGCTAGATAACCTTGATGTCATCCTAAGACATGAGTTTGAACCTAGTTAAAACCCCACTAGTTTACCACCCCTCATCAGTGCTTACCCCCACCTGTAGATGCTAGTGCTAAGCATAAAACTGGATCAACTTTAGGGAATACTTGGTGGAAAAGTGTTTATGAAAACCTTGGAATGATGGATCATTCTATTGAAATGTTTTGGACATGTGTTTCCAAACACTTGATGATTTTGGTGATGAAAATGTTGAGGCATGAGCCTTATCCCTTTATAAAACTGATGGTTGTCTGGATGCGATACCATTCCAATTTTATCGTACAACCACAATACCCGAAGATTGGGTAGGGCTTGACTGGAAACTTATATTCCTTAGTATTAGTTCCCTCACGGCCAAGGTCTGAGCTGAGGCTACCTTGTGAAGATTGTCCACCTGTGCAGTACCCAAGATGACAGTTGGTCATGGTTGGGAGGCCAAAGTCACAGGAGAGGTGCTTATACTAGGGCGTGTAATTGAAAGGTTAGGATTGATTAACCACATACCGAGTATGGTGAATTCAGGATTTGTTCCTGACGGATGTATCGAATGTTGTGGTGAAAGTGTACAATCTCTGCAGAGTGTCAAACTATTCGAATAGCCGCATCCACGGTTATGGACAGTTGGAGTGGCCATACTGTTCCCCCGTCAGACTTTTCAAAATGACTTGTGAAACGAATTTAGACTTTGACTTGACCACAACAGAGTTGTGACCTGAATTACAAGATCCCACTTAGGAGTTATAAAATTGTGACTAGTTTTGGAATTGAGTAGAGATAAACCTGGCTTTTTGCAAAACAACCCTAGAGCCTAGTGTCCTATTATCCAAAAACCCCTTACCCGTTAGTATTAGTTTGCGAGTACTTAAAGAGTACTCATGGCTTTGTCCCTGGCTATTCCCATGGCCAGACTATGAAAAGGAGAACCTGGAAGATGGACCCCAGGAAGGTTACGACAACTAGGATTATCTCCCATCGTCAGCATTGCCTGTGACCCTGAAGATGGAGCTTCGCCTACGCTGCCGTTATTATTACGTATTCCGCTGCTTGATGTTGTATTAAGAACTGGATCATGAGATCCCTATTTGTGTAAGAACTTATGTGTCGTTGTAACGGATGATGTACTATGGTATCCAATTCTGTTATGTGTCGCAAAAATGGTAATCCTGGGATTGCGATGTATGGCATAACAGGCATCTAGGATTTAAAAATCCGGGTGTTGACAGGCTACCCCTTTCAAAAGAACATCTAGGGGGTAGACGATTTTGGGCCCACAGATCAGGGTTTCATAGGAAGAAGCGCCTTGGAGCATCGGAATACATCCAAACCCATGCAATGGACCCGCATGTGTATTAAAGTGTGGTGGAATGCTGAAATGTCCAAAACATGGTGCCCAAGTGTCACCCTCTTTGCAGACATGCACTATCACCTAAAAACGAGGATCCTAGAATTTAATTGGCCGGGAACTCCCCGTTTCGGTGAAACTGGGTTGGATCATGTCACAACTTGTGCCCAAACATGGTTTCGAATTATCATATAATCCAACCAAGAACAAACCAAGAGAAAAATCGACCGGGCTACCCCTTTAATAAGAACATCTAGGGGGGTAGATGATTCTGGGCCCATATAGATCAGGGTTTCATAGGAAGAAGCGCCTCGGAGCATCGGAATACCTCCTGACCCATAGAATGGACCCTAGCATGTGTATTAAAGTGTGGTGGAATGCTGAAATGTGCAAAACATGGTGCCCAAGTGTAACCCGCTTCGTAGGCATGCACTATCACCGAAAAAACGAAGATCCTGGAATTTAATTTGCTGGGAACTCCCCGTTTCGGTGAAACCGGGTTAGATCATATCACAATTTGTGCCCAAACATGGTTTGGAATTTTCATATAACCCAACCAAGCACAAACCAAGAGAAAAATCCACCGGGCTACCCCTTTCATAAGAACATCTAGGGGGTAGACGATCCAGGCCCACGGACCAGGGTTTTATAGGAAGAAGCTCTTCGGGACATCGGAATACCTCCAAACCTTGCAATGCACCCTAGCATGTGTATTAAAGTGTGGTGGAATGCTGAAATGTCCAAAACCTGGTTTCCAAGTGTGACCCGTTCGCAGACATGCGATGTCACCTAAAAACGAAAGTGTTCTGGAAATTTAATTATTAGGGGATCGAGAACTCCCCATTTCGGTGAAAACAGGTTAGATCTTGTCACAAATTATGCCCAAACATGGTCTGGAATTATCCTATAACCCAACCAAGCACAAACCAAGAGAAAAATCCACCGGTCTACCCCTTTCATAAGAACATCTACGGGGTAGACGATTCTGGGCCCGCATTTCAGGGTTTCATAGGAAGAAGCGTCTCGGTGTATCGGGATACCTCCAAACCCATGCAATGGACCCTAGCATGTGTATTAAAGTCTGGTGGAATGCTGAAATGTCCAAAACATGGTTCCCAAGTGTCACCCTCTTTGCAGCCATCCACTATCACCTAAAACGAAGATCCCGGAATTTAATTCGCCGTGAAACTCCCCGTTTCGGTGAAACCGGGTGGGATCATGTCACAACTTGTGCCCAAACATGGTTTGGAATTATCATATAACCCAACCAAGCAAAACCAAGAGAAAAATCTACCGGGCTACCCCTTTCATAAGAACATCTAGGGGGGTAGACGATACAGGCCCACGGATCAGGGTTTTGTAGGAAGAAGCTCTTCGGGTCATCGGAATACCTCCAAACCTTGAAATGGACCCTAGCGTGTGTATTAAAGTGTGGTGGAATGCTGAAATGTCCAAAACCTGGTTCCCAAGCGTGACCCGTTTTCAGACATGCGATGTCACCTAAAAACGAAGGTGTAATGGAAATTTAATTATTAGGGGGTCGAGAACTCCCCATTTCAGTGAAACCACGTTAGATCTTGTCACAACTTGTGCCCAAACATGGTCTGGAATTATCCTATAACCCAACCAAGCACAAACCAAGAGAAAAATCCAGCGGGATACCCCTTTCATAAGAACATCTAGGGGGTAGACGATTCTACGCCCATATAGGCCAGGGTTTCATAGGAAGAAGCGCCTCGGAGCATCGGAATACCTCAAAACCCATGCAATGGACCCTAGCATGTGAATTAAAGTGTGGTGGAATGCTGAAATGTGGAAAACATGGTGCCCAAGTGTAACCCGCTTCGTAGGCATGCACTATCACCGAAAAAATGAAGATCCTGAAATTTAATTGGCTCGGAACTCCCCGTTTCGGTAAAACCGGGTTGGATCATGTCACAGCTTGTGCCGAAACATGGTTTGGAATTTTCATATAACCCAACCAAGCACAAACCAAGAGAAAAATCCACCGGGCTACCCCTTTCAGAAGAACATCTAGGGGGGTAGATGATCAAGGCCCACGGATCAGGGTTTTCTAGGAAGAAGCTCTTCGGGACATCGGAATACCTCCAAACCTTGAAATGGACCATAGGATGTGTATTAAAGTGTGGTGGAATGCTGACATGTCCAAAACCTGGTTCCCAAGCGTGACCCTTTCGCAGACATGCGATGTCACCTAAAAACGAAGGTGTTCTGGAAATTTAATTATTAGGGGGTCGAGAACTCCCACTTCGGTGAAAACATGTTAGATCTTGTCACAACTTATGCCCAAACATGGTCTGGAATTATCCTATAACCCAACCAAGCACAAACCAAGAGAAAAATCCACCGGTCTACCCCTTTCATAAGAACATCTAGGGGGGTAGACGATTCTGTGCCCACAATTCAGGGTTTCATAGGAAGAAGCGCCTCGGAGCATTGGAATACCTCCAAACCCATACAATGGACCCTAGCATGTGTATTAAAGTATGGTAGAATGTGAATTGTCCAAAACATGGTGCCCAAGTGTCACCCTCTTTGCAGACATGCACTATCACCTAAAAACGAAGATCCTGGATTTTAATTCGCCCGGAACTCCCTGTTTCGGTGAAACCGGGTTGGATCATGTCACAACTTGTGCCCAAATATGGTTTGGAATTATCATATAACCCAACCAAGCACAAACCAAGAGAAAAATCCACCGGGCTACCCCTTTCATAAGAACATCTAGGGGGTAGACGATCCAGGCCCACGGATCAGGGTTTTGTAGGAAGAAGCTCTTCGGGTCATCGGAATACCTCCAAACCTTGAAATGGACCATAGCATGTGTATTAAAGTGTGGTGGAATGCTGAAATGTCCAAAACCTGGTTCCCAAGTGTGACCCGTTCGTAGACATGCGATGTCACCTAAAAACGAAGCTGTTCTAGAAATTTTATTATTAGGGGGTCGAGAACTCCCCATTTCGGTGAAAACAGGTTAGATCTTGTCACAACTTATGCCCAAACATGGTCTGGAATTATCCTATAACCCAACCAAGCACAAACCAAGAGAAAATTCCACCGGGCTACCCCTTCCATAAGAACATCTAGGGGGGTAGACGATTCTGGGCCCATATAGATCAGGGTTTCATAGGAAGAAACGCCTCGGAGCATAGGAATACCACCAAACCCATGAAATTGACCCTAGCATGTGTATTAAAGTGTGGTGGAATGCTGAAATGTGCAAAACATGGTGCCCGTGTGTAACCCGCTTCGTAGGCATGCACTATCACCAAAAAAACGAAGATCCTGGAATTTAATTGGTTGAGAACTCCCCGTTTCGGTGAAACCGGGTTGGATCATGTCACAACTTGTGCCCAAACATGGTTTGGAAGTTTCATATAACCCAACCAAGCACAAACCAAGAGAAAAATCCACCGGGCTACCCCTTTCATAAGAATATCTAGGGGGCAGACGATCCAGGCCCACGGATTAGGGTTTTATAGGAAGAACCTCTTCGGGACATCGGAATACCTCCAAACCTTGCAATGCACCCTAACATGTGTATTAAAGTGTGGTGGAATGATGAAATGTCCAAAACCTGGTTCCCAAGTGTGACCCGTTCGCAGACATGCGATGTCACCTAAAAACGAAGCTGTTCTGGAAATTTTATTATTAGGGGGTCGAGAACTCCCATTTCGGTGAAAACAGTTAGATCTTGTCACAACTTATGCCCAAACATGGTCTGGAATTATCCTATAACCCAACCAAGCACAAAACCAAGAGAAAAATCCACCGGGATACCCCTTTCAAAAGTACATCTAGGGGGTAGACGATTTTGGGCCCATAGATTAGGGTTTCATAGGAAGAAGCGCCTCGGAGCATCGGAATACATCCAAACCCATGCAATGGACCCGCATGTGTATTAAAGTGTGGTGGAATGCTGAAATGTCCAAAACATGGTGCCCAAGTGTCACCC
>CAJUWN010001273.1:26472-49956 GCA_910589765.1 Avena atlantica | reverse complement strand
ATGGTTCCCAAGCATGACCCATTCTCAGACATGCGATGTCACCTAAAAACGAAGGTGTTCTGGAAATTTTATTATTAGGAGGTTCGAGAACTCCCCATTTCGGTGAAAACAGGTTTATATCTTGTCTCAACTTATTCCCAAAACATGGTTTGGAATTATCTATAAACCCAACCAAGCACAAACCAAGAGAAAATGCACCGGGCTACCCTTTCATAAGAACATCTAGGGGGTAGACGGTTCTGGGATCATATAGATCAGGGTTTCATAGGAAGAAGCGCCTCAGAGCATCGGAATACATCCAACCCATGCAATGGACCCGCATGTGTATTAAGTGTGGTGGAATTCTGAATGTGCAAAACATGGTGCCCAAGTGTCACCCTCTTTGCAGACATGCACTATCACCTAAAAACGAGGATCCTAGATTTAATTGGCCGGGAACTCCCCATTTGAGTGAAACCGGGTTGGATCATGTCACAACTTGCGCCCAAACGTGGTTTAGCATTATCATATAAACCAACCAAGAACAAACCAAGAGAAAAATCCACCGGGCTACCCCTTTCATAAGAACATCTAGGGGGATAGATGATCCAGGCCCACGGATCAGCGTTTTGTAGGAAGAAGCTCTTCGGGACATCATCGAATACCTCCAAACCTTGCAATGGACCCTAGCATGTGTATTAAAGTGTGGTGCAATGCTGAAATGTCCAAAACCTGGTTCCCAAGCGTCACCCTTTCGCAGGACATGTGATGTCACCTAAAAACGAAGGTGTTCTGGAATTAATTATCAGGGGGTCGAGAACTCCCCATTTCGGTGAAACCAGGTTAGATCTTGTCACAAACTTATGCCCAAACAATGTTTTGGAATTATCCTATAATCCAACCAAGCACAAACCAAGAGAAAAATCCACCGGGCTACCCCTTTCATAAGAACATCTAGGGGGTAGACGATTCTGGGCCCATATAGATCAGCGTTTCATACGAAAAGCACCTCGGAGCATCGGAATACCTCGAAACCCTTGCAATGGACCCTAGCATGTGTATTAAAGTGTGGTGGAATGCTGAAATGTCCAAAACATGGTGCCCAAGTGTAACCCGCTTCGTAGGCATGCACTATCACCGAAAAAATGAAGATCCTTGAATTTAATTGGTTGGGAACTCACCATTTCGGTGAAACCGGGTTGGATCATGTCATAACTTTTGCACGAACATGGTTTGGAATTATCATATAACCCAACCAAGCACAAAAAAAGAGAAAAATCCACCGGGTTAACCCTTTCATAAGAACATCTAGGGGGGTAGACGATCCAGGCCCACGGATCAGGGTTTTGAAGGGAAGAAGCTCTTGGAGACATCGGAATACCTCCAATCCTTGCAATAGACCCTAGCATGTGTATTGAAGTGTGGTGGAATACTGAAATGTCCAAAACATGGTTTCCAAGTGTGACCCGTTCACAGACATGCGATGTCACCTAAAAACGAAGGTGTTCTAGAAATTTGATTATTAGGGGTTGAGAACTCCCCATTTCAGTGAAACTAGGTTAGATCTTGTCACAACTTATGCCCAAACATGGTTTGGAATTATCATATAACCCAACCAAGCACGAACCAAGAGAAAAATCCACCGGCTATTTGACATCCCAAAAATACCAAACTTAGATCATCAAATACTAATCATCAAGATTTGGGTTAACAAAAACTTTTCTAAATAAACTCATGAATGCATGTATATGTGTTTGCATGGATTTTGAATTTCTTTAAAAAAACACCTTGTTTGTGTGATCCATTGCTTGTAAAATGTTTCTTAGGTGAATTGAACATCATCTAAAACATTTCCCACACTTTCCTTAAAGACAAGTAAATCAAAAAAATATATTAAGTGAATGGTCATTTTGACCAATTTAACTCCCATGCCTACTTTGGCTGTCTCAAACTTTCAGAACCTAACAGAAACTTTTCTAGATCTTTGCATCCCCTTGAATGTACTCATAACAGAGTATCAAGGCCCACTTTTTGATCATCCAGAAACTTTCAAATGCATAGTTTAAATGACAATTCAAAATTGAATCTTCTTCATATGGGAAGATCCCGCTTTTTCAAAACCCACTCAAAAAAGCTCAACTTTCAAAACCCAAGCATCTGCAGACTCACCAGCACCAATCTAGCAAACCCACCAAAAATCATTTCAAAATTCAAAACTTGATTTCATGCGGCCATTTCATCAAACAGGTTGCAGACACAAATCAAACAAAACATCAAACACTATAGTGTGCAGTGAGCTTGCCATTGCCATTAATGGTGAACAGCCGAGCACCCCAATGTCACCCCATTGTAGACAGCAAGCTAGAGGAAGAACTAGCCGTGCCAACCTTGTCTAGGAGGCAGCCCACCGTCCACCGCCACTCACTGTCCCAGCCGCAAGCGTTGCCAAGCCCTGGACCACGCGCACAAGCCGCGCCCAGACCATGCCGATCATGCGCCAGAGCGCCACTCTCGACCAGCATCCACAGACCGCGCGCCGCCCTCGCCGCGTGCATACACGATCGCCATCAACCCAGGAGACCGCCAGGCATCCCCATTTGCCGCCCCGTGCCGCACAGCCACCGTCCACCGTCGAAGACGCCGCCTCTGCCGCACAGAGCATCGGCCGTTCCAGACCAAACCACACCGCCCCATGCCTCGCGACCATGTCGTTGAGCATCGCCAGGAGACACGGCACCGTCCCCTACCCTTGCCCATGCCAATAGCCGCATGTAACGTCGCCCTCGACGAGCTCACCGTGCGCCCCGACGGTCCCCTCGCTCGAATATAAATAGGTGCCACCCCGCTTGATTTCTTCACACCATCTCACTCCCCTCTCCTCACTGATCGTGCCACACCATTCTCAGAGCAAGGCGAGCACCACCTCGCCGGAATTTCACTAGAGCCTGCCGCTGCCGGAGAGGAAGGAGCCAGCGATTGGAGCCACCCCAGGAGCTGTCGCGACCACCCCTGAGTTCGCCGTCGTCGACTTTGTCGTTCGCCCGCCTCGCCGACCCTCGCCAGTACCCCAGTGAGCCCCCAGCGACCCTCACTGGCCGCGCTAGGTTTCGTTTTCGCCGGAGTTGTCTCGCGTCGACGATGACTCCCAGCCGTTAGATTAGAACTAGATCGAACGATACACATTGCCCCATACCGCTTCGCCAGCCCCGTGTCACTAACGAGTGGGGACACCCACTTAAGCAGCCCGCGGGAGCACTGCGCTTAGTAGGCCGGCCCGTTAGAATTTCCCGCGCAGCCCAGTTATTCAAATTAAATCTTTTTCTATTTCAATTGAAACACACTTCTGTACTCAACTTCAAAAATCAACCCAGATCGATTCAGTGCACCAATTTGAATGAAACCAATTTTGTTGGAAAGGTCTTTGAATGCTGAATCCAAGCCCGTTGGATTCAAGTCATTTGGATCTATAGATCACCCCTGGTAAAATGACAAGGCAGAAGCTTTTCTGCATTCAAACATTTTTGAAATTTAAACCATAATAGCTTTTTAGTTGTTTCCAACTCTCAAAAATCACATTTAACCATACCTTTTAGAATATATAAAAATATATAGGTTTACTTTCAGAAATATTGTTCAAGTAATAAAAGAATGCTCCATAAGCATTTCTAGCCACTTTAATTAATTAAAATAAAAGGGTAAAACCTTATTAAATTGTGACACCACTTTAAATCACATTCCCATGGACTACAATATGTGGTGATGACATTTGTCAACATGATCCCATGTTTAGTTTGGAGAATATTAAATCTTAAGTAATTTTTCAATGAGTAGAAATTACTTTTCTAAAAATAAAAAGATTTAAACCAAGCCTTAACCTTGTAATGTTAGAGATGATGCTAGATCATCTATAGGAACCTTGTGTGTGATGATTGCAAGTAATTAAGTATTGTTTGGTGATTGTGTACCTCGTATTTATTCATAGACGCTAGTACCGACCAAGGATACGAGGAGGAAGGAGGATACTACGAAGAGGAAGCCGAGGAGAACTTCAACCACTGCTCTGCACAAGGCAAGCCTAATACTACTAGTTGATTGAGCAAGCTAGTAACTATGCAAGCTTACACTGATATTGATGCAAGCTAACCTTTGCAAGATACCCTACTGATGCCACAAACCCATACTTGTGATATGACTACTATATGCCTTAAGCATATGTGATCATACCCACTTGATAAACCAAATCCTAGTTTTATGTGCAAGCTTCTTACTTTATTTCTTTATCAAAGCTTACTTAGAGTCTACCTAAGAGTTTGGTAGATACTAGACAGTTGTGCTGAATGTTGCATCAAGAGCATAAAATTTGGCCTAAGCTAGATAACCTTGATGTCATCCTAAGACATGAGTTTGAACCTAGTTAAAACCCCACTAGTTTACCACCCCTCATCAGTGCTTACCCCCACCTGTAGATGCTAGTGCTAAGCATAAAACTGGATCAACTTTAGGGAATACTTGGTGGAAAAAGTGTTTATGAAAACCTTGGAATGATGGATCATTCTATTGAAATGTTTTGGACATGTGTTTCCAAACACTTGATGATTTTGGTGATGAAAATGTTGAGGCATGAGCCTTATCCCTTTATAAAACTGATGGTTGTCTGGATGCGATACCATTCCAATTTTATCGTACAACCACAATACCCGAAGATTGGGTAGGGCTTGACTGGAAACTTATATTCCTTAGTATTAGTTCCCTCACGGCCAAGGTCTGAGCTGAGGCTACCTTGTGAAGATTGTCCACCTGTGCAGTACCCAAGATGACAGTTGGTCATGGTTGGGAGGCCAAAGTCACAGGAGAGGTGCTTATACTAGGGCGTGTAATTGAAAGGTTAGGATTGATTAACCACATACCGAGTATGGTGAATTCAGGATTTGTTCCTGACGGATGTATCGAATGTTGTGGTGAAAGTGTACAATCTCTGCAGAGTGTCAAACTATTCGAATAGCCGCATCCACGGTTATGGACAGTTGGAGTGGCCATACTGTTCCCCCGTCAGACTTTTCAAAATGACTTGTGAAACGAATTTAGACTTTGACTTGACCACAACAGAGTTGTGACCTGAATTACAAGATCCCACTTAGGAGTTATAAAATTGTGACTAGTTTTGGAATTGAGTAGAGATAAACCTGGCTTTTTGCAAAACAACCCTAGAGCCTAGTGTCCTATTATCCAAAAACCCCTTACCCGTTAGTATTAGTTTGCGAGTACTTAAAGAGTACTCATGGCTTTGTCCCTGGCTATTCCCATGGCCAGACTATGAAAAGGAGAACCTGGAAGATGGACCCCAGGAAGGTTACGACAACTAGGATTATCTCCCATCGTCAGCATTGCCTGTGACCCTGAAGATGGAGCTTCGCCTACGCTGCCGTTATTATTACGTATTCCGCTGCTTGATGTTGTATTAAGAACTGGATCATGAGATCCCTATTTGTGTAAGAACTTATGTGTCGTTGTAACGGATGATGTACTATGGTATCCAATTCTGTTATGTGTCGCAAAAATGGTAATCCTGGGATTGCGATGTATGGCATAACAGGCATCTAGGATTTAAAAATCCGGGTGTTGACAGGCTACCCCTTTCAAAAGAACATCTAGGGGGTAGACGATTTTGGGCCCACAGATCAGGGTTTCATAGGAAGAAGCGCCTTGGAGCATCGGAATACATCCAAACCCATGCAATGGACCCGCATGTGTATTAAAGTGTGGTGGAATGCTGAAATGTCCAAAACATGGTGCCAAGTGTCACCCTCTTTGCAGACATGCACTATCACCTAAAAACGAGGATCCTAGAATTTAATTGGCCGGGAACTCCCCGTTTCGGTGAAACTGGGTTGGATCATGTCACAACTTGTGCCCAAACATGGTTTCGAATTATCATATAATCCAACCAAGAACAAACCAAGAGAAAAATCGACCGGGCTACCCCTTTAATAAGAACATCTAGGGGGGTAGATGATTCTGGGCCCATATAGATCAGGGTTTCATAGGAAGAAGCGCCTCGGAGCATCGGAATACCTCCTGACCCATAGAATGGACCCTAGCATGTGTATTAAAGTGTGGTGGAATGCTGAAATGTGCAAAACATGGTGCCCAAGTGTAACCCGCTTCGTAGGCATGCACTATCACCGAAAAAACGAAGATCCTGGAATTTAATTTGCTGGGAACTCCCCGTTTCGGTGAAACCGGGTTAGATCATATCACAATTTGTGCCCAAACATGGTTTGGAATTTTCATATAACCCAACCAAGCACAAACCAAGAGAAAAATCCACCGGGCTACCCCTTTCATAAGAACATCTAGGGGGTAGACGATCCAGGCCCACGGACCAGGGTTTTATAGGAAGAAGCTCTTCGGGACATCGGAATACCTCCAAACCTTGCAATGCACCCTAGCATGTGTATTAAAGTGTGGTGGAATGCTGAAATGTCCAAAACCTGGTTTCCAAGTGTGACCCGTTCGCAGACATGCGATGTCACCTAAAAACGAAAGTGTTCTGGAAATTTAATTATTAGGGGATCGAGAACTCCCCATTTCGGTGAAAACAGGTTAGATCTTGTCACAAATTATGCCCAAACATGGTCTGGAATTATCCTATAACCCAACCAAGCACAAACCAAGAGAAAAATCCACCGGTCTACCCCTTTCATAAGAACATCTAGGGGGTAGACGATTCTGGGCCCGCATTTCAGGGTTTCATAGGAAGAAGCGTCTCGGTGTATCGGGATACCTCCAAACCCATGCAATGGACCCTAGCATGTGTATTAAAGTCTGGTGGAATGCTGAAATGTCCAAAACATGGTTCCCAAGTGTCACCCTCTTTGCAGCCATCCACTATCACCTAAAACGAAGATCCCGGAATTTAATTCGCCGTGAACTCCCCGTTTCGGTGAAACCGGGTGGGATCATGTCACAACTTGTGCCCAAACATGGTTTGGAATTATCATATAACCCAACCAAGCAAAACCAAGAGAAAAATCTACCGGGCTACCCCTTTCATAAGAACATCTAGGGGGGTAGACGATACAGGCCCACGGATCAGGGTTTTGTAGGAAGAAGCTCTTCGGGTCATCGGAATACCTCCAAACCTTGAAATGGACCCTAGCGTGTGTATTAAAGTGTGGTGGAATGCTGAAATGTCCAAAACCTGGTTCCCAAGCGTGACCCGTTTTCAGACATGCGATGTCACCTAAAAACGAAGGTGTAATGGAAATTTAATTATTAGGGGGTCGAGAACTCCCCATTTCAGTGAAACCACGTTAGATCTTGTCACAACTTGTGCCCAAACATGGTCTGGAATTATCCTATAACCCAACCAAGCACAAACCAAGAGAAAAATCCAGCGGGATACCCCTTTCATAAGAACATCTAGGGGGTAGACGATTCTACGCCCATATAGGCCAGGGTTTCATAGGAAGAAGCGCCTCGGAGCATCGGAATACCTCAAAACCCATGCAATGGACCCTAGCATGTGAATTAAAGTGTGGTGGAATGCTGAAATGTGGAAAACATGGTGCCCAAGTGTAACCCGCTTCGTAGGCATGCACTATCACCGAAAAAATGAAGATCCTGAAATTTAATTGGCTCGGAACTCCCCGTTTCGGTAAAACCGGGTTGGATCATGTCACAGCTTGTGCCGAAACATGGTTTGGAATTTTCATATAACCCAACCAAGCACAAACCAAGATAAAAATCCACCGGGATACCCCTTTCAGAAGAACATCTAGGGGGGTAGATGATCAAGGCCCACGGATCAGGGTTTTGTAGGAAGAAGCTCTTCGGGACATCGGAATACCTCCAAACCTTGAAATGGACCATAGGATGTGTATTAAAGTGTGGTGGAATGCTGACATGTCCAAAACCTGGTTCCCAAGCGTGACCCTTTCGCAGACATGCGATGTCACCTAAAAACGAAGGTGTTCTGGAAATTTAATTATTAGGGGGTCGAGAACTCCCCACTTCGGTGAAAACATGTTAGATCTTGTCACAACTTATGCCCAAACATGGTCTGGAATTATCCTATAACCCAACCAAGCACAAACCAAGAGAAAAATCCACCGGTCTACCCCTTTCATAAGAACATCTAGGGGGGTAGACGATTCTGTGCCCACAATTCAGGGTTTCATAGGAAGAAGCGCCTCGGAGCATTGGAATACCTCCAAACCCATACAATGGACCCTAGCATGTGTATTAAAGTATGGTAGAATGTTGAATTGTCCAAAACATGGTGCCCAAGTGTCACCCTCTTTGCAGACATGCACTATCACCTAAAAACGAAGATCCTGGATTTTAATTCGCCCGGAACTCCCTATTTCGGTGAAACCGGGTTGGATCATGTCACAACTTGTGCCCAAATATGGTTTGGAATTAACATATAACCCAACCAAGCACAAACCAAGAGAAAAATCCACCGGGCTACCCCTTTCATAAGAACATCTAGGGGGTAGACGATCCAGGCCCACGGATCAGGGTTTTGTAGGAAGAAGCTCTTCGGGTCATCGGAATACCTCCAAACCTTGAAATGGACCATAGCATGTGTATTAAAGTGTGGTGGAATGCTGAAATGTCCAAAACCTGGTTCCCAAGTGTGACCCGTTCGTAGACATGCGATGTCACCTAAAAACGAAGCTGTTCTAGAAATTTTATTATTAGGGGGTCGAGAACTCCCCATTTCGGTGAAAACAGGTTAGATCTTGTCACAACTTATGCCCAAACATGGTCTGGAATTATCCTATAACCCAACCAAGCACAAACCAAGAGAAAATTCCACCGGGCTACCCCTTCCATAAGAACATCTAGGGGGGTAGACGATTCTGGGCCCATATAGATCAGGGTTTCATAGGAAGAAACGCCTCGGAGCATAGGAATACCACCAAACCCATGAAATTGACCCTAGCATGTGTATTAAAGTGTGGTGGAATGCTGAAATGTGCAAAACATGGTGCCCGTGTGTAACCCGCTTCGTAGGCATGCACTATCACCAAAAAAACGAAGATCCTGGAATTTAATTGGTTGAGAACTCCCCGTTTCGGTGAAACCGGGTTGGATCATGTCACAACTTGTGCCCAAACATGGTTTGGAAGTTTCATATAACCCAACCAAGCACAAACCAAGAGAAAAATCCACCGGGCTACCCGTTTCATAAGAATATCTAGGGGGCAGACGATCCAAGCCCACGGATTAGGGTTTTATAGGAAGAACCTCTTCGGGACATCGGAATACCTCCAAACCTTGCAATGCACCCTAACATGTGTATTAAAGTGTGGTGGAATGCTGAAATGTCCAAAACCTGGTTCCCAAGTGTGACCCGTTCGCAGACATGCGATGTCACCTAAAAACGAAGCTGTTCTGGAAATTTTATTATTAGGGGGTCGAGAACTCCCCATTTCGGTGAAAACAGGTTAGATCTTGTCACAACTTATGCCCAAACATGGTCTGGAATTATCCTATAACCCAACCAAGCACAAACCAAGAGAAAAATCCACCGGGATACCCCTTTCAAAAGTACATCTAGGGGGTAGACGATTTTGGGCCCATAGATTAGGGTTTCATAGGAAGAAGCGCCTTGGAGCATCGGAATACATCCAAACCCATGCAATGGACCCGCATGTGTATTAAAGTGTGGTGGAATGCTGAAATGTCCAAAACATGGTGCCCAAGTGTCACCCTCTTTGCAGACATGCACTATCACCTAAAAACGAGGATCCTAGAATTTAATTGGCCGGGAACTCCCCGTTTCGGTGAAACTGGGTTGGATCATGTCACAACTTGTGCCCAAACATGGTTTGGAATTATCATATAACCCAACCAAGAAAAACCAAGAGAAAAATCGACCGGGCTACCCCTTTAATAAGAACATCTAGGGGGGTAGATGATTCTGGGCCCATATAGATCAGGGTTTCATAGGAAGAAGCGCCTCGGAGCATCGGAATACCTCCTGACGCATACAATGGATCCTAGCATGTGTATTAAAGTGTGGTGGAATGCTGAAATGTGCAAAACATGGTGCCCAAGTGTAACCCGATTCGTAGGCATGCACTATCACCGAAAAAACGAAGATCCTGGAATTTAATTTGCTGGGAACTCCCCGCTTCGGTGAAACCGGGTTAGATCATATCACAATTTGTGCCCAAACATGGTTTGGAATTTTCATATAACCCAACCAAGCACAAATAAAGAGAAAAATCCACCGGGCTACCCCTTTCATAAGAACATCTAGGGGGTAGACGATCCAGGCCCACGGATCAGGGTTTTATAGGAAGAAGCTCTTCGGGACATCGGAATACCTCCAAACCTTGCAATGCACCCTAGCATGTGTATTAAAGTGTGGTGGAATGTTGAAATGTCCAAAACCTGGTTTCCAAGTGTGACCCGTTCGCAGACATGCGATGTCACCTAAAAACGAAGGTGTTCTGGAAATTTAATTATTAGGGGATCGAGAACTCCCCATTTCGGTGAAAACAGGTTAGATCTTGTCACAAATTATGCCCAAACATGGTCTGGAATTATCCTATAACCCAACCAAGCACAAACCAAGAGAAAAATCCACCGGGTCTACCCCTTTCATAAGAACATCTAGGGGGTAGACGATTCTGGGCCCGCAGTTCAGGGTTTCATAGGAAGAAGCGTCTCGGAGTATCGGAATACCTCCAAACCCATGCAATGGACCCTAGCATGTGTATTAAAGTCTGGTGGAATGCTGAAATGTCCAAAACATGGTTCCCAAGTGTCACCCTCTTTGCAGCCATCCACTATCACCTAAAAATGAAGATCCTGGAATTTAATTCGCCGTGAACTCCCCGTTTCGGTGAAACCGGGTGGGATCATGTCACAACTTGTGCCCAAACATGGTTTGGAATTATCATATAACCCAACCAAGCACAAACCAAGAGAAAAATCTACCGGGCTACCCCTTTCATAAGAACATCTAGGGGGGTAGACGATACAGGCCCACGGATCAGGGTTTTGTAGGAAGAAGCTCTTCGGGTCATCGGAATACCTCCAAACCTTGAAATGGACCCTAGCGTGTGTATTAAAGTGTGGTGGAATGCTGAAATGTCCAAAACCTGGTTCCCAGCGTGACCCGTTTTCAGACATGCGATGTCACCTAAAAACGAAGGTGTAATGGAAATTTAATTATTAGGGGGTCGAGAACTCCCCATTTCAGTGAAACCACGTTAGATCTTGTCACAACTTGTGCCCAAACATGGTCTGGAATTATCCTATAACCCAACCAAGCACAAACCAAGAGAAAAATCCAGCGGGATACCCCTTTCATAAGAACATCTAGGGGGTAGACGATTCTACGCCCATATAGGCCAGGGTTTCATAGGAAGAAGCGCCTCGGAGCATCGGAATACCTCAAAACCCATGCAATGGACCCTAGCATGTGAATTAAAGTGTGGTGGAATGCTGAAATGTGGAAAACATGGTGCCCAAGTGTAACCCGCTTCGTAGGCATGCACTATCACCGAAAAAACGAAGATCCTGAAATTTAATTGGCTCGGAACTCCCCGTTTCGGTAAAACCGGGTTGGATCATGTCACAGCTTGTGCCGAAACATGGTTTGGAATTTTCATATAACCCAACCAAGCACAAACCAAGAGAAAAATCCACCGGGCTACCCCTTTCAGAAGAACATCTAGGGGGGTAGATGATCAAGGCCCACAGATCAGGGTTTTGTAGGAAGAAGCTCTTTGGGACATCGGAATACCTCCAAACCTAGAAATGGACCATAGCATGTGTATTAAAGTGTGGTGGAATGCTGACATGTCCAAAACCTGGTTCCCAAGCGTGACCCTTTCGCAGACATGCGATGTCACCTAAAAACGAAGGTGTTCTGGAAATTTAATTATTAGGGGGTCGAGAACTCCCCACTTCGGTGAAAACATGTTAGATCTTGTCACAACTTATGCCCAAACATGGTCTGGAATTATCCTATAACCCAACCAAGCACAAACCAAGAGAAAAATCCACCGGTCTACCCCTTTCATAAGAACATCTAGGGGGGTAGACGATTCTGTGCCCATAATTCAGGGTTTCATAGGAAGAAGCGCCTCGGAGCATCGGAATACCTCCAAACCCATACAATGGACCCTAGCATGTGTATTACAGTATGGTAGAATGCTGAAATGTCCAAAACATGGTGCCCAAGTGTCACCCTCTTTGCAGACATGCACTATCACCTAAAAACGAAGATCCTGGATTTTAATTCGCCCGGAACTCCCTGTTTCGGTGAAACCGGGTTGGATCATGTCACAACTTGTGCCCAAATATGGTTTGGAATTATCATATAACCCAACCAAGCACAAACCAAGAGAAAAATCCACCGGGCTACCCCTTTCATAAGAACATCTAGGGGGTAGACGATCCAGGCCCACGGATCAGGGTTTTGTAGGAAGAAGCTCTTCGGGTCATCGGAATACCTCCAAACCTTGAAATGGACCATAGCATGTGTATTAAAGTGTGGTGGAATGCTGAAATGTCCAAAACCTGGTTCCCAAGTGTGACCCGTTCGCAGACATGCGATGTCACCTAAAAACGAAGCTGTTCTGGAAATTTTATTATTAGGGGGTCGAGAACTCCCCATTTTGGTGAAAACAGGTTAGATCTTGTCACAACTTATGCCCAAACATGGTCTGGAATTATCCTATAACCCAACCAAGCACAAACCAAGAGAAAATTCCACCGGGCTACCCCTTCCATAAGAACATCTAGGGGGTAGACGATTCTGGGCCCATATAGATCAGGGTTTCATAGGAAGAAACGCCTCGGAGCATAGGAATACCCCCAACCCCATGAAATTGACCCTAGCATGTGTATTAAAGTGTGGTGGAATTCTGAAATGTGCAAAACATGGTGCCCGTGTGTAACCCGCTTCGTAGGCATGCACTATCACCAAAAAAACGAAGATCCTGGAATTTAATTGGCTGAGAACTCCCCGTTTCGGTGAAACCGGGTTGGATCATGTCACAACTTGTGCCCAAACATGGTTTGGAAGTTTCATATAACCCAACCAAGCACAAACCAAGAGAAAAATCCACCGGGCTACCCCTTTCATAAGAATATCTAGGGGGCAGACGATCCAGGCCCACGGATTAGGGTTTTATAGGAAGAACCTCTTCGGGACATCGGAATACCTCCAAACCTTGCAATGCACCCTAACATGTGTATTAAAGTGTGGTGGAATGCTGAAATGTCCAAAACCTGGTTCCCAAGTGTGACCCCCGTTCGCAGACATGCGATGTCACCTAAAAAAAACGAAGCTGTTCTGGAAATTTTATTATTAGGGGGTCGAGAACTCCCCATTTCGGTGAAAACAGGTTAGATCTTGTCACAACTTATGCCCAAACATGGTCTGGAATTATCCTATAACCCAACCAAGCACAAACCAAGAGAAAAATCCACCGGGATACCCCTTTCAAAAGTACATCTAGGGGAGTAGACGATTCTGGGCCCACAGTTCAGGGTTTCATAAGAAGTAGCGTCTCGGAGCATCGGAATACCTCCAACCCCATGCAATGGACCCTAGCATGTGTATTAAAGTGTGGTGGAATGCTGAAATGTGAAAAACATGGTGCCCAAATGTAACCCGTTTCGTAGGCATGCACTATCACCGAAAAAACAAAGATCCTAGAATTTAATTGGCTGGGAACTCCCCGTTTCGGTGAAACCTGGTTGGATAACTTGTGCCCAAACATGGTTTGGAATTTTCATATAACCCAACCAAGCACAAACCAAGAGAAAAATCCACCGGGCTACCCTTTCATAAGAACATATAGGGGGGTAGACGATCTAGGCCCACGGATTAGGGTTTTTTAGGAAGAAGCTCTTCGGGACATCGGAATACCTCCAAACCTTGCGATGCACCCTAACATGTGTATTAAAGTGTGGTGGAATGCTGAAATGTCCAATCTTGGTTCCCAAGCGTGACCCATTCGCAGACATGCGATGTCACCTAAAAACGAAGGTGTTCTGGAAATTTAATTATTAGGGGGTCGAGAACTCCCCATTTCGGTGAAAACAGGTTAGATATTGTCAGAACTTATGCCCAAACATGGTACGGAATTATCCTACAACCCAACCAAGCACAAACCAAGAGAAAAATCCACCGGGATACCCCTTTCATAAGAACATATAGGGGTAGACGATTCTGGGCCAACAGTTCAGGGTTTCATAGGAAGAAGCGCCTCGGAGCATCGGGATACCTCCTAACCCATGCAATGGACCCTAGCATGTGTATTAAAGTCTCGTGGAATGCTGAAATGTCGAAAACATGGTGCCCAAGTGTCACCCTTTTTGCAGACATGCACTATCACCTAAAAACGAAGATCCTGGAATTTAATTCGCCGGGAACTCCCCGTTTCGGTGAAACCGGTTTGGATCATGTCACAACTTGTGCCCAAACATGGTTTGGAATTATCATATAACCGAACCAAGCACAAACCAAGAGAAAAATCCACCGGGCTACCCCTTTCATAAGAACATCTAGGGGGTAGACGATTCTAGGCCCATATAGATCAGGGTTTCATAGGAAGAAGCGCCTCGGAGCATCGGAATACCTCCAAACCCATGCAATGGACCCTAGCATGTGTATTAAAGTGTGGTGGAATGCTGAAATGTGCAAAACATGGTTCCCAAGTGTAACCCGCTTCGTTGGCATGCACTATCACCGAAAAAACGAAGATCCTAGAATTTAATTGGCTGGGAACTCCCCGTTCCGGTGAAACCGGGTTGGATAACTTGTGCCCAAACATGGTTTGAAATTTTCATATAACCCAACCAAGCACAAACCAAGAGAAAAATCCACCGGGCTACCCCTTTCATAAAAACATCTAGGGGGGTAGACGTTCCAGGCCCACGGATCAGGGTTTTGTAGGAAGAAGCTCTTCGGGACATCGGAATACCTCCAAACCTTGCAATGCACCCTAGCATGTGTATTAAAGTGTGGTAGAATGTTGAAATGTCCAAATCCTGGTTCCCAAGCGTGACCCATTCGCAGACATGCGATGTCACCTAAAAACGAAGGTGTTCTGGAAATTTAATTATTAGGGGGTCGAGAACTCCCCATTTCGGTGAAAACAGGTTAGATATTGTCACAACTTATGCCCAAACATGGTCTGGAATTATCCTATAACCCAACCAAGCACAAACCAAGAGAAAATTCCACCGGGCTACCCCTTTCATAAGAACATCTAGGGGGTAGACGATTCTAGGCCCATATAGATCAGGGTTTCATAGGAAGAAGCGCCTCGGAGCATCGGAATACCTCCAAACCCATGCAATGGACCCTAGCATGTGTATTAAAGTCTGGTGCAATGCTGAAATGTCGAAAACATGGTGCCCAAGTGTCACCCTTTTGCAGACATGCACTATCACCTAAAAACTGAAGATCCTAGAATTTAATTCGCCGGGAACTCCCCGTTTCGGTGAAACCGGGTTGGATCATGTCACAACTTGTGATAAAACATGGTTTGGAAGTTTCATATAACCCAACCAAGCACAAACCAAGAGAAAAATCCACCGGGCTACCCCTTTCATAATAACATCTAGGGGGCACACGATCCAGGCCCACGGATCAGGGTTTTATAGGAAGAAGCTCTTCGGGACATCGGAATACCTCCAAACCTTGCAATGCACCCTAGCATGTGTATTAAAGTGTGGTGGAATGCTGAAATGTCCAAAACCTGTTTCCCAAGTGTGACCCGTTCGCAGACATGCAATGTCACCTAAAAACGAAGGTGTTCTGGAAATTTTATTATTAGGGGGTCGAGAACTCCCCATTTCGATGAAAACAGGTTAGATCTTGTCACAACTTATGCCCAAACATGGTTTGGAATTATCCTATAACCCAACCAAGCACAAACCAAGAGAAAAATCCACCGGGATACCCCTTTCAAAAGTACATCTAGGGAGTAGACGATTCTGGGCCCATATAGATCAGGGTTTCATAGGAAGAAGCGCCTCGGAGCATTGGAATACCTCCAAACCCATGCAATGGACCCTAGCATGTGTATTAAAGTGTGGTGGAATGCTGAAATGTGCAAAACATGGTTCCCAAGTGTAACCCGCTTCGTAGGCATGCACTATCACCGAAAAAACGAAGATCCTAGAATTTAATTGGCTGGGAACTCCCCGTTCCGGTGAAACCGGGTTGGATAACTTGTGCCCAAACATGGTTTGAAATTTTCATATAACCCAACCAAGCACAAACCAAGAGAAAAATCCACCGGGCTACCCCTTTCATAAGAACATCTAGGGGGGTAGACGATCCAGGCCCACGGATCAGGGTTTTGTAGGAAGAAGCTCTTCGGGACATCGGAATAGCTCCAAACCTTGCAATGCACCCTAGCATGTGTATTAAAGTGTGGTAGAATGCTGAAATGTCCAAATCCTGGTTCCCAAGCGTGACCCATTCGCAGACATGCGATGTCACCTAAAAACGAAGGTGTTCTGGAAATTTAATTATTAGGGGGTCGAGAACTCCCCATTTCGGTGAAAACAGGTTAGATATTGTCACAACTTATGCCCAAACATGGTCTGGAATTATCCTATAACCCAACCAAGCACAAACCAAGAGAAAATTCCACCGGGCTACCCCTTTCATAAGAACATCTAGGGGGTAGACAATTCTGGGCCCATATAGATCAGGGTTCATAGGAAGAAGCGCCTCGGAATACCCTCCAAACCCCATATGGACCCTAGCATGTGTATTAAAGTGTGGTGGAATGCTGAAATGTGCAAAACATGGTGCCCAAGTGTCTCCCTCTTTGCAGACATGCACTATCACCTAAAAACGAAGATCCTAGAATTTAATTGGCCGGGAACTCCCCGTTTTGGTCAAACCGGGTTGGATCATGTCACAACTTGTTGCCAAACATGGTTTGGAATTATCATATAACCTAACCAAGCACAAACCAAGAGATAAATCCACCGGGCTACCCCTTTCATAAGAACATCTAGGGGGGTTGACGATCGAGGCCCACGGATCAAGGTTTTGTAGGAAGAAGCTCTTTGGCTGATCGGAATACCTGCAAACCTTGAAATGTAACCTAGCATGTGTATTAAATTGTGGTGGAATGTTGAAATGTCCAAAACCTGGTTCCCAAGCGTCACCCATTTTCAGACATGCGATGTCATCTAAAAACGAAGGTGTAATGGAAATTTAATTATTAGGGGGTCGAGAACTCTCCATTTCGGTGAAACCAGGTTAGATCTTGTCACAACTTATGCCCAGACATGGTTTGGAATTATCCTATAACCCAACCAAGCACAAACCAAGAGAAAAATCCACCGGGCTACCCCTTTCATAAGAACATCTAGGGGGGGTAGACGATTCTGGGCCCATATAGATCAGGGTTTCATTGGAAGAAGCGCCTCGGAGCATCGGAATACCTCCAAACCCATGCAATGGACCCTAGCATGTGTATTAAAGTGTGGTGGAATGCTGAAATGCGCAAAACATGGTGCCCAAGTGTAACCCGCTTTGTAGGCATGCACTATCACCGAAAAAACGAACATCCTGGAATTTAATTGGCTAGGAACTCCCCGTTTCGGTGAAACCGGGTTGGATCATATCACAACTTGTGCCCAAACATGGTTTGGAATTTTCATATGACCCAATCAAGCACAAACCAAGAGAAAAATCCACCGGGCTACCCCTTTCATAAGAACATCTAGGGGTAGACGATCCAGGCCCACGGATCAGGGTTTTGTAGGAAGAAGCTCTTCGGGACATCGGAATACCTCCAAACTTGCAATGCACCCTAGCATGTGTATTAAAGTGTGTGGAATGCTGAAATGTCCAAAACCTGGTTCCCAAGCGTGACCCGTTCGCAGAAATGAGATGTCACCTAAAAACGAAGGTGTTCTGGAAATTTAATTATTAGGGGGTCGGGAACTCCCCATTTCGGTGAAAACAGGTTAGATCTTGTCACAACTTATGCCCATACATGGTCTGGAATTATCCTATAACCCAACCCAGCACAAACCAAGAGAAAAATCCACCGGGCTACCCCTTTCATAAGAACATCTAGGGGGTAGACGATTCTGGGCCCATAGTTCCGGGTTTCATAGGAAGAAGCGCCTCGGAGCTTCGGAATACCTCCAAACCCATGCAATGGACCCTAGCATGTGTATTAAAGTCTGGTGGAATGCTGAAATGTCCAAAACATGGTGCCCAAGTGTCACCCTCTTGCAGACATGCACTATCAACCTACGAAGATCCTGGAATTTAATTTGCCGGAACTCCCCGTTTCGGTGAAACCGGGTTGGATCATGTCACAACTTGTGCCCAAACATGGTTTGGAATTATCATATAACCTAACCAAGCACAACCAAGAGAAAAATCCACCGGGCTACCCCTTTCATAAGAACATCTAGGGGGTAGACGATCGAGGCCCATAGATCAAGGTTTTTGTAGGAAGAAGCTCTTTGGGCTCATCGGAATACCTGCAAACCTTGCAATGTAACCTAGCATGTGTATTAAATTGTGGTGGAATGTTGAAATGTCCAAAACCTGGTTCCCAAGCGTGACCCATTTTCAGACATGCGATGTCACCTAAAAACGAAGGTGTAATGGAAATTTAATTATTAGGGGGTCGAGAACTCCCCATTTCGGTGAAAACAGGTTAGATCTGTCACAAATTATGCCCAAACATGGTTTGGAATTATCCTATAACCCAACCAAGCACAAACCAAGAGAAAAATCCACCGGGCTACCCCCTTTCATAAGAAATCTAGGGGGGTAGACGATTCTGGGCCCATATAGATCAAGGTTTCATAGGAAGAAGCGCCTCGGAGCATCGGAATACCTCCAAACCCATGCAATGGACCCTAGCATGTGTATTAAAGTGTGGTGGAATGCTGAAATGTGCAAAACATGGTGCCCAAGTGTAACCCGCTTTGTAGGCATGCACTATCACCGAAAAAACGAAGATCCTGGAATTTAATTGGCTGGGAACTCCCCGTTTCGGTGAAACCGGTTGGATCATGTCACAACTTGTGCCCAACATGGTTTGGAATTTCATATAACCCAACCAAGCACAAACCAAGAGAAAAATCCACCGGGCTACCCTTTCATAAGAACATCTAGGGGGTAGACGATCCAGGCCCACAGATCAGGGTTTTTGTAGAAGAAGCTCTTCGGGACATCGGAATACCTCCAAACCTTGCAATGCACCCTAGCATGTGTATTAAAGTGTGGTGGAATGCTGAAATGTCCAAAACCTGGTTCCCAAGCGTGACCCGTTCGCAGACATGCGATGTCACCTAAAAACGAAGGTGTTCTAGAAATTTAATTATTAGGGGGTCGAGAACTCCCCATTTCGGTGAAAACAGGTTAGATCTTGTCACAACTTATGCCCAAACATGGTCTGGAATTATCCTATAACCCAACCAAGCACAAACCAAGAGAAAATCCACCGGGCTACCCCTTTCATAAGAACATCTAGGGGGTAGACGATTCTGGACCACAGTTCAGGGTTTCATAGGAAGAAGCGCCTCGGAGCATCGGAATACCTCCAAACCCATGCAATGGACCCTAGCATGTGTATTAAAGTCTGGTGGAATGCTGAAATGTCCAAAACATGGTGCCCAAGTGTCACCCTCTTTGCAGACATGCACTATCACCTAAAAAAAAGATCCTGGAATTTATTTCGCCGGAACTCCCCGTTTCGGTGAAACCGGGTTGGATCATGTCACAACTTGTGCCCAAACATGGTTTGGAATTATCATATAACCAAACAAAGCAAAAACCAAGAGAAAAATCCACCGGGCTACCCCTTTTATAAGAACATCTAGGGGTAGACGATCCAGGCCCACGGATCAGTGTTTTGTAGGAAGAAGCTCTTCGGGACATCGGAATACCTCCGAACCTTGCAATGGACCCTAGCATGTGAATTAAAGTGTGGTGGAATGCTGAAATGTCCAAATCTGGTTCCCAAGCGTGACCCGTTTTCAGACATGCGATGTCACCTAAAAACAAAGGTGTTCTGGAAATTTAATTATTAGGGGGTCGAGAACTCCCCATTTCGGTGAAACCAGGTTAGATCTTGTCACAACTTATGCCCAAACATGGTTGGAATTATCCTATAACCCAACCAAGCACAAACCAAGAGAAAATCCACCGGGCTACCCCTTTCATAAGAACATCTAGGGGGTAGACGATTCTGGGCCCATATAGATCAGGGTTTCATAGGAAGAAGCGCCTCGGAGCATCGGAATACCTCCAAACCCATGCAATGGACCCTAGAATGTTATTAAAGTGTGGTGGAATGCTGAAATGTGCCAAACATGGTGCCCAAGTGTAACCCCTTCGTAGCATGCACTATCACCGAAAAAACGAAGATCCTAGATTTTAATTGGCTGGGAACTCCCGTTTCGGTGAAAACGGGGTTGGATCATGTCACAACTTGTGCCCAAACATGGTTTGGAATTTTCTATAACCCAACCAAGGCACAAACCAAGAGAAAATCCACCGGGCTACCCATTTCATAAGAACATCTAGGGGGTAGACGATCCAGGCCCACGGATCAGGTTTTGTAGGAAGAAGCTCTTCGGGACATCGGTACCTCCAAACCTTGCAATGCACCCTAGCATGTGTATTAAAGTGTGGTGGAATGCTGAAATGTCCAATCCTGGTTCCCAAGCGTGACCCGTTCGCAGACATGCGATGTCACCTAAAAACGAAGGTGTTCTGAAATTTAATTATTAGGGGGTCGAGAACTCCCATTTCGGTGAAAACAGGTTAGATCTTGTCACAACTTATGCCCAACATGGTCTGGAATTATCCTCTAACCCAACCAAGCACAAACCAAGAGAAAAATCCACCGGGCTACCCCTTTCATAAGAACATCTAGGGGTAGACGATTCTAGGCCCACAGTTCAGGGTTTCATAGGAAGAAGCGCCTCGGAGCTTCGGAATACCTCCAATCCCATGCAATGGACCCTAGCATGTGTATTAAAGTCTGGTGGAATGCTGAAATGTCCAAAACATGGTGCCCAAGTGTCACCCTCTTTGCAGACATGCACTATCACCTAAAAACGAAGATCCTGGAATTTAATTCGCCGGGACTCCCGTTTCGGTGAAACCGGGTTGGATCATGTCACAACTTGTGCCCAAACATGGTTTGGAATTATCATATAACCCAACCAAGCACAAACCAAGAGAAAAATCCACCGGGCTACCCCTTTCATAAGAACATCTAGGGGGTAGACGATCCAGGCCCACGGATCAGGGTTTTGTAGGAAGAAGCTCTTCGGGTCATCGGAATACCTCCAAACCTTGAAATGGACCCTAGCATGTGTATTAAAGTGTGGTGGAATGCTGAAATGTCCAAAACCTGGTTCCCAAGCGTGACCCGTTTTCAGACATGCGATGTCACCTAAAAACGAAGGTTTGGAAATTTAATTATTAGGGGGTCGAGAACTCCCCATTTCGGTGAAACCAGGTTAGATCTTGTCACAACTTATGCCCAAACATGGTTTGGAATTATCCTATAACCCAACCAAGCACAAAACCAAGAGAAAAATCCACCGGCTACCCCTTTCATAAGAACATCTAGGGGGTAGACGATTCTGGGCCCCATATAGATCAGGGTTTCATAGGAAGAAGCGCCTCGGAGCATCGGAATACCTCCAAACCCATGCAATGGACCCTAGCATGTGTATTAAAAGTGGGTGGAATGCTGAAATGTGCAAAACATGGTGCCCAAATGTAACCCGCTTCGTAGGCATGCACATATCACCGAAAAAAACGAAGATCCTGGAATTTAATTGGCTGGGAACTCCCCGTTTCCGTGAAACCGGGTTGGATCATGTCACACTTGTGCCCAAACATGGTTTGGAATTTTCATATAACCCAAACCAAGCACAAACCAAGAGAAAAATCCACCGGGCTACCCCTTTCATTAGAACATCTAGGGGGTAGACGATCCAGGCCCACGGATCAGGGTTTTTGTAGGAAGAAGCTCTTCGTACATTCGGAATACCTCCAAACCTTGCAATGCACCCTAGCATGTGTATTAAAGTGTGGTGGAATGCTGAAATGTCAAAAACCTGGTTCCCAAGCGTGACCCATTCGCAGACATGCGATGTCACCTAAAAACGAAGGTGTTCTGGAAATTTAATTATTAGGGGGTCGAGAACTCCCCATTTCGTGGAAAACAGGTTAGATCTTGTCACAACTTATGCCCAAACATGGTCTGGAATTATCCTATAACCCAACCAAGCACAAAACAAGAGAAAATTCCACCGGGCTACCCCTTCCATAAGAACATCTAGGGGGTAGACGATTCTGGGCCCATATAGATCAGGGTTTCATAGGAAGAAGCGCCTCGGAGCATCGGAAATGCCTCCAAACCCATGCAATGGACCCTAGCATGTGTATTAAAGTGTGGTGGAATGCTGAAATGTGCAAAACATGGTGCCCAAGTGTCTCCCTCTTTGCAGACATGCACTATCACCTAAAAACGAAGATCCTAGAATTTAATTGGCCAGGGAACTCCCCGTTTTGGTGAAACCGGTTGAATCATGTCACAACTTGTGCCCAAACATGGTTTGGAATTATCATATAACCCAACCAAGCAAAAAACAAGAGAAAAACCCACCGGGCTACCCCTTTTATAAGAACATCTAGGGGGTAGACGATGCAGGCCCACGGATCAGGGTTTTGTAGGAAGAAGCTCTTCGGACATCGGAATACCTCTGAACCTTGCAATGGACCCTAGCATGTGTATTAAAGTGTGGTGGAATGCTGAAATGTCCAAAATCTGGTTCCCAAGCGTGACCCGTTTTCAGACATGCGATGTCACCTAAAAACGAAGGTGTTCTGGAAATTTAATTATTAGGGGGTCGAGAACTCCCCATTTCGGTGAAACCAGGTTAGATCTTGTCACAACTTATGCCCAAACATGTTTGGAATTATCCAGTAACCCAACCAAGCACAACCAAGAGAAAATTCCACCGGGCTACCCCTTTCATAAGAACATCTAGGGGTAGACGATTCTGGGCCCATATAGATCAGGGTTCATAGGAAGAAGCTCCTCGGAGCATCAGAATACCTCCAAACCCATGCAATGGACCTAGAATGTGTATTAAAGTGGTGGTGAAATGCTGAAATGTGTCAAAACATGGTGCCCAAGTGTAACCGCTTCGTAGGCATGCACTATCACCAAAAAAATAAAAGATCCTGGAAATTTAATTGGTTGGGAACTCCCCGTTTCGGTGAAACCAGGTTGGATCATGTCACAACTTGTGCCCAAACATGGTTTGGAATTATCATATAACCCAACCAAGCACAAACCAAAGAGAAAATCCACCGGGCTACCCCTTTCATAAAGAACATCTAGGGGGTAGACGATCTAGGCCCACGGATCAGGGTTTTGTAGGAAAGCTCTTCGGGACATCGGAATACCTACAAACCTTGCAATGGACCCTAGAATGTGTATTAAA
>CAJUWN010001273.1:0-25472 GCA_910589765.1 Avena atlantica | reverse complement strand
CGGAGCATCGGAATACCTCCAAACCATGCAATGGACCTTAGCATGTGTATTAAAGTGTGGTGGAATGCTGAAATGTACAACACATGGAGCCCAAGTGTCACCCTCTTTGCAGACATGCACTATCACCCTAAAAACAAAGTTCCTGGAATTTAATTGCTAGGAACTCCCCGTTTCGGTGAAACCGGTTGAATCATGTCACAACTTGTGCCCAAACATGGTTTGAAATTATCATATAACCCAACCAAGCACAAACCAAGAGAAAAATCCAGAGGGTTGCCCCTTTCATAAGAACATCTAGGGGGGTAGACGATCCAGGACCACATTCATGGTTTTGTAGGGAAGAAGCTCTTCCGACATCGGAATAACCTCCCAAAAACCTTGCAATAGATCCTAGCAGGTGTATTAAAGTGTGGTGGAATGCTGAAATGTCCAAAACCTTGTTCCCAAGTGTGACCCATTCGCAGACATGCGATGTGACCTAAAAACGAAGTGTTTCTAGAATTTAATTATTAGGGGGTTGAAAACTCCCATTTCTGTGAAACCAGGTAATCTTGTCACGACTTATGCCCAAACTTGCTTTGGAATTATTCTATAACCCAACCTGCTCAAACCAAGAGAAAAGTCCACCAGGCTACCCCTTTCATAAGAACATCTAGGGGTAGACGATTCTGGGCCCACATCAGGGTTTCATAGGAAGAAGCGCCTCAGAGCATCGGATACATCCAAACCCATCCAATGGACCCTATCATGTGTATTAAAGTGTGTTTGAATGCTGAAATGTCCAAAGCATGTGCCCAAGTGTCACCCTCTTTGCAGACATGCACTATCACCTTAAAACGAAGATCCTAGATTTAAATTGGCCGGGAAATCCCCGTTTCAGTAAAACCGGGTTGGATCATATCACAACTTTTCCAAAACATGGTTTGGAATTATCATTTGACCCAAGCAAGCACAAACCAAGAGAAAAATCCACCGGCTACCCCTTTCATAAGAACATCTAGGGGGTAGACGATCCGGCCCACATCAGGGTTTTGTAGGAAGAAGATCTTCGACAAATCGAATACCTCCAAACTAGCATGGACCCTAGCATGTATATTAAGCTATGGTGGAATACTGAAATGTCCAAAACCTGGTTCCCAAGCGGACCCATTCGCAGACATGCAATGTCACCTAAAAACAAAGGTGTTCTGGAAATTTAATTATTTTGGGACAAGAACTCCCCATTTCGGTGAAAACAGGTTAGATCTTGTCATAACTTATGCCCAAACATGTTGTAATTATCCTATAACCCAACAAGCACAACCAAGAGAAAATCCACCGGGCTACCCCTTCATAAGAAATCTAGGGGGTAGACGATTCTAGGCCCACAGATCAGGGTTTCATAGGAAGAAAACGCCTCGAGCATCGGAATACCTCCAAACCCATGCAATGGACCCTAGCATGTAATTAAATGTGGTGGAATGTTGTAATGTCCAAAACAAGGTTCCCAAGTGTCACCCTCTTTGCAGACTGCACTATCACCTAAAAATGAAGATCTAGAATTTAATTGGTCGGGAACTCCCCGTTTCGGTGAACCCGGGTTGGATCATGTCACACTAGTGCCCAAACATGGTTTGGAATTATCATATAACCCAACCAAGCACAAAACAAGATAAAATCCGCCGGGCTACCCCTTTCATAAGAACATCTAGGGGGGTAGACGATTTTGTGCCACAATTCAGGGTGGTTCATAGGAAGAAGCGCCTCGGAGCATCGAATACCTCCAAACCCATACAATGGACCCACATTAGGGTTTTGTAGGAAGACGATCTAGGGGGGAAGACGATCCAGGCCACGGATCAGGTTTTGTAGGAAGAAGATCTTCGGGACATCTGAATACCTCCAAACCTTGCAATGGATCCTAGCATGTGTATTAAAGTGTGGTGGATGCTGAAATGTCCAAAATATGGTTCCCAAGCATGACCCATTCTCAGACATGCGATGTCACCTAAAAACGAAGGTGTTCTGGAAATTTTATTATTAGGAGTTCGAGAACTCCCCATTTCGGTGAAACCAGGTTAATATCTGTTCTCAACTTATGCCCAAACATTGTTTTGGAATATCCTATAACGAACCCAACACAAACCAAGAGAAAAATGCACGGGCTACCCCTTTCATAAGAACATCTAGGGTAGACGGTTCTCTGGTCTCATATAATCAGGGTTTCATAGGAAGAAGCCGCCTCAGACATCGGAATACATCCAAACCCATGCAATTGACCCGCATGTGTATTAAGTGTGGGTGGAATTCTGGAATGTGCAAAACATGGTGCCCAAGTGTCACCTCTTTGCAGACATGCACTATCACCTAAAAACGAGGATCCTAGAATTTAATTGGCCGGAACTCCCCATTTGAGTGAAACCGGGTTGGATCATGTAACAACTTGCGCCCAACGTGGTTTAGCATTATCATATAAACCAACCAGAACAAACCAAGAAAAAATCACCGGGCTCCCCCTTTCTAAGAACATCTAGGGGGGATGATCCAGGCCCACGGATCAGCGTTTTGTAGGAAGAAGCTCTTCGGGACATCGGAATACCTCCAAACCTTGCAATGGACCCTAGCATGTGTATAAAGTGTGGTGCAATGCTGAAATGTCCAAAACCTGGTTCCCAAGCGTCACCCTTTCGCAGACATGTATGTCACCTAAAAACGAAGGTGTTCTGAAATTTAATTATCAGGGGGGTCGAGAAATCCCATTTCGGTGAAACCGGTTAGATCTTGTCACAACTTATGCCCAAAACAATGTTTGGAATTATCCTATAATCCAACCAAGCACAACCCAAGAGAAAAAATCCACCGGGCTACCCCTTTCATAAGAACATCTAGGGGGGTAGACGATTCTGGGCCCATATAGATCAGCGTTTCATACGAAGAAGCACCTCGAGCATCGAATACCTCGAAACCCTTGCAATGGACCCTAGCATGTGTTATAAAGTGTGGTGGAATGCTGAAATGTCCAAAACATGGTGCCCAAGTGTAACCCGCTTCGTAGGCATGCACTATCACCGAAAAAATAAGATCCTTGAATTTAATTGGTTGGGAACTCACCATTTCGGTGAACCGGGTTGGATCATGTCATAACTTTTGCACGAACATGGTTTGGAATTATCATATAACCCAACCAAGCAAAAAAAAGAGAAAATCCACCGGTTACCCTTCATAAGAAACATCTAGGGGGGTAGACGATCCAGGCCCACGGATCAGGGTTTTGAAGGGAAGAAGCTCTTGGAGACAATCGGAATACCTCCAATCCTTGCAATAGACCCTAGCATGTGTATTGAAGTGTGGTGGAATACTGAAATGTCCAAAACGGGTTCCAAGTGTGAACCCGTTCACAGACATGCGATGTCACCTAAAAAACGAAGGTGTTCTAGAAATTTGATTATTAGGGGTTGAGAACTCCCCATTTCAGTGAAACTAGGTTAGATCTTGTCACCACTTATGCCCAAAACATGGTTTGGAATAGCATATAACCCAACCACAAGCACGAACCAAGAGAAAAATCCACCGGCTATTTGGACATCCCAAAATACCAAACTTAGATCATCAAATACTAATCATCAAGATTTGGGGTTAACAAAACTTTTCTAATAAACTCATGAATGCTGTATATGTGTTTGCATGGATTTTGAATTTCTTTAAAAAACAAACCCTTGTTGGTGTGATCCATTGCTTGTAAATGTTTCTTAGGTGAATTGAACATCATCTAAACATTTCCACACTTTCCTTAAGACAAGTAAATCAAAAAATATATTAAGTGAATGGTCATTTTGACCAATTTAACTCCCATGCCCTACTTTGGCTGTCTCAAACTTTCAGAACCTAACAGAAACTTTTCTAGATCTTTGCATCCCTTGAATGTACTCATAACAGAGTATCAAGGCCACTTTGATCATCCAGAAACTTTCAAATGCATATTTAAGACAATTCAAAATTGAATCTTCTTCATATGGGAAGATCCCGCTTTTTCAAAACCCACTCAAAAAAGCTCAACTTTCAAAACCCAAGCATCTGCAGACTCACCAGCACCAATCTAGCAAACCCACCAAAAATCATTTCAAAATTCAAAACTTGATTTCATGCGGCCATTTCATCAAACAGTTGCAGACACAAATCAAACAAAACATCAAACACTATAGTGTGCAGTGAGCTTGCCATTGCCATTAATGGTGAACAGCCGAGCACCCCAATGTCACCCAATTGTAGACAGCAAGCTAGAGGAAGAACTAGCCGTGCCAACCTTGTCTAGGAGGCAGCCCACCGTCCACCGCCACTCACTGTCCCAAGCCGCAGCGTTTGCCAAGCCCTGGACCACGCGCACAAGCCGCGCCCAGACCATGCCGATCATGCGCCAGAGCGCCACTCTCGACCAGCATCCACAGACCGCGCGCCGCCCTCCGCCGCGTGCATACACGATCGCCATCAACCCAGGAGACCGCCAGGCATCCCCATTTGCCGCCCCGTGCCGCACAGCCACCGTCCCAGTCGAAGACGCCGCCTCTGCCGCACAGAGCATCGGCCGTTCCAGACCAAACCACACCGCCCCATGCCTCGCGACCATGTCGTTGAGCATCGCCAGGAGAAACGGCACCGTCCCCTACCCTTGCCCATGCCAATAGCCGCATGTAACGTCGCCCTCGACGAGCTCACCGTGCGCCCCGACGGTCCCCCTCGCTCGAATATAAATAGGTGCCACCCCCGCTTGATTTCTTCACACCATCTCACTCCCCTCTCCTCACTGATCGTGCCAACCATTCTCAGAGCAAGGCGAGCACCACCTCGCCGGAATTTCATCTAGAGCCTGCCGCTGCCGGAGAGGAAAGGAGCCAGCGATTGGAGCCACCCCAGGAGCTGTCGCGACACCACCCCCTGAGTTCGCCGTCGTCGACTTTGTCGTTCGCCCGCCTCGCCGACCCTCGCAAGTACACCCAGTGAGCCCCCAGCGACCTCACTGGCCGCGCTAGGTTTCGTTTTCGCCGGAGTTGTTCTGCGTCGACGATGACTCCCAGCCGTTAGATTAGAACTAGATCGAACGATACACATTGCCCCATACCGCTTCGCCAGCCCCGTGTCACTAACGAGTGGGGACACCCACTTAAGCAGCCCGCGGGAGCACTGCGCTTAGTAGGCCGGCCCGTTAGAATTTCCCGCGCAGCCCAGTTATTCAAATTAATCTTTTTCTATTTCAATTGAAACACACTTCTGTACTCAACTTCAAAAATCAACCCAGATCGATTCAGTGCACCAATTTGAATGAAACCAATTTTGTTGGAAAGGTCTTTGAATGCTGAATCCAAGCCCGTTGGATTCAAGTCATTTGGATCTATAGATTCACCCCTGGTAAAATGACAAGGCAGAAGCTTTTCTGCATTCAAACATTTTTGAAATTTAAAACCATAATAGCTTTTTTAGTTGTTTCCAACTCTCAAAAATCACATTTAACCATACCTTTTAGAATATATAAAAATATATAGGTTTACTTTCAGAAATATTGTTCAAGTAATAAAAGAATGCTCCATAAGCATTTCTAGCCACTTTAATTAATTAAAATAAAAGGGTAAAACCTTATTAAATTGTGACACCACTTTAAATCACATTCCCATGGACTACAATATGTGGTGATGACATTTGTCAACATGACCCATGTTTAGTTTGGAGAATATTAATCTTAAGTAATTTTTCAATGAGTAGAAATTACTTTTCTAAAAATAAAAAGATTTAAACCAAGCTTAACCTTGTAATGTTAGAGATGATGCTAGATCATCTATAGGAACCTTGTGTGTGATTATTGCAAGTAATTAAGTATTGTTTGGTGATTGTGTACCTCGTATTTATTCATAGACGCTAGTACCCGACCAAGGATAAAGAGGAGGAAGGAGGATACTACGAAGAGGAAGCCGAGGAGAACTTCAACCACTGCTCTGCACAAGGCAAGCCTAATACTACTAGTTGATTGAGCAAGCTAGTAACTATGCAAGCTTACACTGATATTGATGCAAGCTAACCTTTGCAAGATACCCTACTGATGCCACAAACCCATACTTGTGATATGACTACTATATGCCTTAAGCATATGTGATCATACCCCTTGATAAACCAAATCCTAGTTTTATGTGCACAAGCTTCTTACTTTATTTCTTTATCAAAGCTTACTTAGAGTCTACCTAAGAGTTTGGTAGATACTAGACAGTTTGTGCTGAATGTTGCATCAAGAGCATAAAATTTGGCCTAAGCTAGATAACCTTGATGTCATCCTAAGACATGAGTTTGAACCTAGTTAAAACCCCACTAGTTTACCCACCCCTCATCAGTGCTTACCCCCACCTGTAGATGCTAGTGCTAAGCATAAAACTGGATCAACTTTAGGGAATACTTGGTGGAAAAGTGTTTATAAAAACCTTGGAATGATGGATCATTCTATTGAAATGTTTTGGACATGGTTTCCAAACACTTGATGATTTTGGTGATGAAAATGTTGAGGCATGAGCCTTATCCCTTTATAAAACTGATGGTTGTCTGGATGCGATACCATTCCAATTTTATCGTACAACCACAATACCCGAAGATTGGGTAGGGCTTGACTGGAAACTTATATTCCTTAGTATTAGTTCCCTCACGGCCAAGGTCTGAGCTGAGGCTACCTTGTGAAGATTGTCCACCTGTGCAGTACCCAAGATGACAGTTGGTCATGGTTGGGAGGCCAAGTCACAGGAGAGGTGCTTATACTAGGGCGTGTAATTGAAAGGTTAGGATTGATTAACCACATACCGAGTATGGTGAATTCAGGATTGTTCCTGACGGATGTATCGAATGTTGTGGTGAAAGTGTACAACAATCTCTGCAGAGTGTCAAACTATTCGAATAGCCGCATCCACGGTTATGGACAGTTGGAGTGGCCATACTGTTCCCCCGTCAGACTTTTCAAAATGACTTGTGAAACGAATTTAGACTTTGACTTGACCACAACAGAGTTGTGACCTGAATTACAAGATCCCACTTAGGAGTTATAAAATTGTGACTAGTTTTGGAATTGAGTAGAGATAACCTGGCTTTTTGCAAAACAACCCTAGAGCCTAGTGTCCTATTATCCAAAAACCCCTTACCCGTTAGTATTAGTTTGCGAGTACTTAAAGAGTACTCATGGTCTGTCCCTGGCTATTCCATGGCCAGACTAGAAAAGGAGAACCTGGAAGATGGACCCCAGGAAGGTTACGACAACTAGGATTATCTCCATCGTCAGCATTGCCTGTGACCCTGAAGATGGAGCTTCGCCTACGCTGCCGTTATTATTACGTATTCCGCTGCTTGATGTTGTATTAAGAACTGGATCATGAGATCCCTATTTGTGTAAGAACTTATGTGTCGTTGTAACGGATGAGGTACTATGGTATCCAATTCTGTTATGTGTCGCAAATGGTAATCCTGGGATTGCGATGTATGGCAAACAGGCATCTAGGATTTAAAAATCCGGGTGTTGACAGGCTACCCCTTTCAAAAGAACATCTAGGGGTAGACGATTTTGGGCCCACAGATCAGGGTTTCATAGGAAGAAGCGCCTTGGAGCATCGGAATACATCCAAACCCATGCAATGGACCCGCATGTGTATTAAAGTGTGGTGGAATGCTGAAAGTCCAAAAAATGGTGCCCAAGTGTCACCCTCTTTGCAGACATGCACTATCACCTAAAACGAGGATCCTAGAATTTAATTGGCCGGGAACTCCCCGTTTCGGTGAAACTGGGTTGGATCATGTCACAACTTGTGCCCAAACATGGTTTCGAATTATCATATAATCCAACCAAGAACAAACCAAGGAAAAATCGACCGGGCTACCCCTTTAATAAGAACATCTAGGGGGTAGATGATTCTGGGCCCATATAGATCAGGGTCATAGGAAGAAGCGCCTCGGAGCATCGGAATACCTCCTGACCCATAGAATGGACCCTAGCATGTTATTAAAGTGTGGTGGAATGCTGAAATGTGCAAAACATGGTGCCCAAGTGTAACCCGCTTCGTAGGCATGCCTATCACCGAAAACGAAGATCCTGGAATTTAATTTGCTGGGAACTCCCCGTTTCGGTGAAACCGGGTTAGATCATATCACAATTTGTGCCAAACATGGTTTGGAATTTTCATATAACCCAACCAAGCACAAACCAAGAAAAAATCCACCGGGCTACCCCTTTCATAGAACATCTAGGGGGTAGACGATCCAGGCCCACGGACAAGGGTTTTATAGGAAGAAGCTCTTCGGGACATCGGAATACCTCCAAACCTTGCAATGCACCCTAGCATGTGTATTAAAGTGTGGTGGATGCTGAAATGTCCAAAACCTGGTTTCCAAGTGTGACCCGTTCGCAGACATGCGATGTCACCTAAAAACGAAAGTGTTCTGGAAATTTAATTATTAGGGGATCGAGAACTCCCCATTTCGGTGAAAACAAGGTTAGATCTTGTCACAAATTATGCCCAAACATGGTCTGGAATTATCCTATAACCCAACCAAGCACAAACCAAGAGAAAAATCCACCGGTCTACCCCTTTCATAAGAACATCTACGGGGTAGACGATTCTGGGCCCGCATTTCAGGGTTTCATAGGAAGAAGCGTCTCGGTGTATCGGGATACCTCCAAACCCATGCAATGGACCCTAGCATGTGTATTAAAGTCTGGTGGAATGCTGAAATGTCCAAAACATGGTTCCCAAGTGTCACCCTCTTTGCAGCCATCCACTATCACCTAAAACGAAGATCCCGGAATTTAATTCGCCGTGAACTCCCCGTTTCGGTGAAACCGGGTGGGATCATGTCACAACTTGTGCCCAAACATGGTTTGGAATTATCATATAACCCAACCAAGCAAAACCAAGAGAAAAATCTACCGGGCTACCCCTTTCATAAGAACATCTAGGGGGGTAGACGATACAGGCCCACGGATCAGGGTTTTGTAGGAAGAAGCTCTTCGGGTCATCGAATACCTCCAAACCTTGAAATGGACCCTAGCGTGTGTATTAAAGTGTGGTGGAATGCTGAAATGTCCCAAACCTGGTTCCCAAGCGTGACCCGTTTTCAGACATGCGATGTCACCTAAAAAACGAAGGTGTAATGGAAATTTAATTATTAGGGGGTCGAGAACTCCCATTTCAGTGAAACCACGTTAGATCTTGTCACAACTTGTGCCCAAACATGGTCTGGAATTATCCTATAACCCAACCAAGCACAAACCAAGAGAAAATCCAGCGGGATACCCCTTTCATAAGAACATTAGGGGGGTAGACGATTCTACGCCCATATAGGCAGAGGTTTCATATAGAAGAAGCGCCTCGGAGCATCGGAATACCTCAAAACCCATGCAATGGACCCTAGCATGTGAATTAAAGTGTGGTGGAATGCTGAAATGTGGAAAACATGGTGCCCAAGTGTAACCCGCTTCGTAGGCATGCACTATCACCGAAAAAAATGAAGATCCTGAAATTTAATTGGCTCGGAACTCCCCGTTTCGGTAAAACCGGGTTGGATCATGTCACAGCTTGTGCCGAAACATGGTTTGGAATTTTCATATAACCCAACCAAGCACAACCAAGATAAAAATCCACCGGGATACCCCTTTCAGAAGAACATCTAGGGGGGTAGATGATCAAGGCCCACGGATCAGGGTTTTGTAGGAAGAAGCTCTTCGGGACATCGGAATACCTCCAAACCTTGAAATGGACCATAGATGTGTATTAAAGTGTGGTGGAATGCTGACATGTCCAAACCTGGTTCCCAAGCGTGACCCTTCGCAGACATGCGATGTCACCTAAAAACGAAGGTGTTCTGGAAATTTAATTATTAGGGGGTCGAGAACTCCCCACTTCGGTGAAAACATGTTAGATCTTGTCACAACTTATGCCCAACATGGTCTGGAATTATCCTATACCCAACCAAGCACAAACCAAGAGAAAAAATCCACCGGTCTACCCCTTTCATAAGAACATCTAGGGGGGTAGACGATTCTGTGCCCACAATTCAGGTTTCATAGGAAGAAGCGCCTCGGAGCATTGGAATACCTCCAAACCCATACAATGGACCCTAGCATGTGTATTAAAGTATGGTAGAATGTTGAATTGTCCAAAACATGGTGCCCAAGTGTCCACCCTTTGCAGACATGCACTATCACCTAAAAACGAAGATCCTGGATTTTAATTCGCCCGGAACTCCCTATTTCGGTGAAACCGGGTTGGATCATGTCACAACTTGTGCCCAAATATGGTTTTGGAATTAACATATAACCCAACCAAGCACAAACCAAGAGAAAAATCCACCGGGCTACCCCTTTCATAAGAAACATCTAGGGGGTAGACGATCCAGGCCCACGGATCAGGGTGTTGTAGGAAGAAGCTCTTCGGGTCATCGAATAACCTCAAAACCTTGAAATGGACCATAGCATGTGTATAAAGTGTGGTGGAATGCTGAAATGTCCAAAACCTGGTTCCAAGTGTGACCCGTTCGTAGACATGCGATGTCACCTAAAACGAAGCTGTTCTAGAAATTTATTATTAGGGGGTCGAGAACTCCCATTTCGGTGAAACAGGTTAGATCTTGTCACAACTTATGCCCAAACATGGTCTGGAATTATCCTATACCCAACCAAGCACAAACCAAGAGAAAATTCCACCGGGCTACCCCTTCCATAAGAACATCTAGGGGGGTAGACGATTCTGGGCCCATATAGATCAGGGTTTCATAGGAAGAACGCCTCGGGGCATAGGAATACCACCAAACCCATGAAATGACCCTAGCATGTGTATTAAAGTGTGGTGGAATGCTGAAATGTGCAAAACATGGTGCCCGTGTGTAACCCATTCGTAGGCATGCACTATCACCAAAAAAAACGAAGATCCTGGAATTTAATTGGTTGAGAACTCCCGTTTCGGTGAAACCGGGTTGGATCATGTCACAACTTGTGCCCAAACATGGTTTGGAAGTTTCATATAACCCAACCAAGCACAAACCAAGAGAAAAATCCACCGGGCTACCCGTTTCATAAGAATATCTAGGGGGCAGACGATCCAAGCCCACGGATTAGGGTTTTATAGGAAGAACCTCTTCGGGACATCGGATACTCCAACCTTGCAATGCACCCTAACATGTGTATTAAAGTGTGGTGGAATGATGAAATGTCCAAAACCTGGTTCCCAATTTGACCCGTTCGCAGACATGCGATGTCACCTAAAAAACGAAGCTGTTCTGGAATTTTATTATTAGGGGGGTCGAGAACTCCCCATTTCGGTGAAAACAGGTTAGATCTTGTCACAACTTATGCCCAAACATGGTCTGGAATTATCCTATAACCCAACCAAGCACAAACCAAGAGAAAAATCCACCGGGATATACCCCTTTCAAAAGTACATCTAGGGGGTAAGATTTTGGGCCCATAGATTAGGGTTTCATAGAAGAAGCGCCTTGGAGCATCGGAATACATCCAAACCCATGCAATGGACCCGCATGTGTATTAAAGTGTGGTGGAATGCTGAAATGTCCAAAACATGGTGCCCAAGTGTCACCCTCTTTGCAGACATGCACTATCACCTAAAAACGAGGATCCTAGAATTAATTGGCCGGGAACTCCCCGTTTCGGTGAAACTGGGTTGGATCATGTCACAACTTGTGCCCAAACATGGTTTCGAATTATCATATAATCCAACCAAGAAAAACCAAGAGAAAAACCGGGCTACCCCTTTAATAAGAACATCTAGGGGGGGTAGATGATTCTGGGCCCATATAGATCAGGGTTTCATAGGAAGAAGCGCCTCGGAGCATCGGAATACCTCCTGACGCATACAAGGGATCCTAGCATGTGTATTAAAGTGTGGGGGAATGCTGAAATGTGCAAAACATGGTGCCCAAGTGTAACCCGATTCGTAGGCATGCACTATCACCGAAAAAACGAAGATCCTGGAATTTAATTTTTCTGGGAACTCCCCGCTTCGTGAAACCGGGTTAGATCATATCACAATTTGTGCCCAAACATGGTTTGGAATTTTCATATAACCCAACCAAGCACAAATAAAGAGAAAAATCCACCGGGCTACCCCTTTCATAAGAACATCTAGGGGGTAGACGATCCAGGCCCACGGATCAGGGTTTTATAGGAAGAAGCTCTTCGGGACATCGGAATACCTCCAAACCTTGCAATGCACCCTAGCATGTGTATTAAAGTGTGGTGGAATGTTGAAATGTCCAAAAACTGGTTTCCAAGTGTGACCCGTTCGCAGACATGCGATGTCACCTAAAAACGAAGGTGTTCTGGAAATTTAATTATTAGGGGATCGAGAACTCCCCATTTCGGTGAAAACAGGTTAGATCTTGTCACAAATTATGCCCAAACATGGTCTGGAATTATCCTATAACCCAACCAAGCACAAACCAAGAGAAAAATCCACCGGTCTACCCCTTTCATAAGAACATCTAGGGGGTAGACGATTCTGGGCCCGCAGTTCAGGGTTTCATAGGAAGAAGCGTCTCGGAGTATCGGGATACCTCCAAACCCATGCAATGGACCCTAGCATGTGTATTAAAGTCTGGTGGAATGCTGAAATGTCCCAAAACATGGTTCCCAAGTGTCACCCTCTTTGCAGCCATCCACTATCACCTAAAAAATGAAGATCCTGGAATTTAATTCGCCGTGAACTCCCCGTTTCGGTGAAACCGGGTGGGATCATGTCACAACTTGTGCCCAAACATGGTTTGGAATTATCATATAACCCAACCAAGCACAAACCAAGAGAAAAATCTACCGGCTACCCCTTTCATAAGAACATCTAGGGGGGTAGAAGATACAGGCCCACGGATCAGGGTTTTAGGAATAAGCTCTTCGGGTCATCGGAATACCTCCAAACCTTGAAATGGACCCTAGCGTGTGTATTAAAGTGTGGTGGAATGCTGAAATGTCAAAACCTGGTTCCCAGCGTGACCCGTTTTCAGACATGCGATGTCACCTAAAAACGAAGGTGTAATGGAAATTTAATTATTGGGGGTCGAGAACTCCCCATTTCAGTGAAACCACGTTAGATCTTGTCACAACTTGTGCCCAACATGGTCTGGAATTATCCTATAACCCACCAAGCACAAACCAAGAGAAAAATCCAGCGGGATACCCCTTTCATAAGAACATCTAGGGGGTAGACGATTCTACGCCCATATAGGCCAGGGTTTCATAGGAAGAAGCGCCTCGGAGCATCGGAATACCTCAAAACCCATGCAATGGACCCTAGCATGTGAATTAAAGTGTGGTGGAATGCTGAAATGTGGAAACATGGTCCCAAGTGTAACCCGCTTCGTAGGCATGCACTATCACCGAAAAACGAAGATCCTGAAATTAATTGGCTCGGAACTCCCCGTTTCGGTAAAACCGGGTTGGATCATGTCACAGCTTGTGCCGAAACATGGTTTGGAATTTCATATAACCCAACCAAGCACAAACCAAGAGAAAAATCCACCGGGCTACCCCTTTCAGAAGAACATCTAGGGGGGTAGATGATCAAGGCCCACAGATCAGGGTTTTGTAGGAAGAAGCTCTTTGGGACATCGGAATACCTCCAAACCTAGAAATGGACCATAGCATGTGTATTAAAGTGTGGTGGAATGCTGACATGTCCAAAACCTGGTTCCCAAGCGTGACCCTTTCGCAGACATGCGATGTCACCTAAAAACGAAGGTGTCTGGAAATTTTTAATTATTAGGGGGTCGAGAACTCCCCACTTCGGTGAAAACATGTTAGATCTTGTCACAACTTATGCCCAAACATGGTCTGGAATTATCCTATAACCCACCAAGCCACAAACCAAGAGAAAAATCCACCGGTCTACCCCTTTCATAAGAACATCTAGGGGGGTAGACGATTCTGTGCCCATAATTCATTCAGGTTTCATAGGAAGAAGCGCCTCGGAGCATCGGAATACCTCCAAACCCATACAATGGACCCTAGCATGTGTATTACAGTATGGTAGAATGCTGAAATGTCCAAACATGGTGCCCAAGTGTCACCCTCTTTGCAGACATGCACTATCACCTAAAAACGAAGATCCTGGATTTTAATTCGCCCGGACTCCCTGTTTCGGTGAAACCGGGTTGGATCATGTCACAACTTGTGCCCAAATATGGTTTGGAATTATCATATAACCCAACCAAGCACAAACCAAGAGAAAATCCACCGGGCTACCCCTTTCATAAGAACATCTAGGGGGTAGACGATCCAGGCCCACGGATCAGGGTTTTTGTAGGAAGAAGCTCTTCGGGTCATCGGAATACCTCCAAACCTTGAAATGGACCATAGCATGTGTATTAAAGTGTGGTGGAATGCTGAAATGTCCAAAACCTGGTCCCAAGTGTGTGACCCGTTCGCAGACATGCGATGTCACCTAAAAACGAAGCTGTTCTGGAAATTTTATTATTAGGGGGTCGAGAATCCCATTTTGGTGAAAACAGGTTAGATCTTGTCACAACTTATGCCCAAACATGGTCTGGAATTATCCTATAACCCAACCAAGCACAAACCAAGAGAAAATTCCACCGGGCTACCCCTTCCATAAGAACATCTAGGGGGGTAGACGATCTGGGCCCATATAGATCAGGGTTTCATAGGAAGAAACGCCTCGGAGCATAGGAATACCCCCAACCCATGAAATTGGACCCTAGCATGTGTTTAAAGGTGTGGTGGAATTCTGAAATGTGCAAAACATGGTGCCCGTTGTAACCCGCTTCGTAGGCATGCACTATCACCAAAAAACGAAGATCCTGGAATTTAATTGGCTGAGAACTCCCCGTTTCGGTGAAACCGGGTTGGGATCATGTCACACTTGTGCCCAAACATGGTTTGGAAGTTTCATATAACCCAACCAAGCACAAACCAAGAGAAAAATCCACGGGCTACCCCTTTCATAAGATATCTAGGGGGCAGACGATCCAGGCCCACGGATTAGGGTTTTATAGGAAGAACCTCTTCGGGACATCGGAAATACCTCCAAACCTTGCAATGCACCCTAACATGTGTATTAAAGTGTGGTGAATGCTGAAATGTCCAAAACCTGGTTCCCAGTGTGACCCGTTCGCAGACATGCGATGTCACCTAAAAACGAAGCTGTTCTGGAAATTTTATTATTAGGGGGTCGAGAACTCCCCATTTCGGTGAAAACAGGTTAGATCTTGTCACAACTTATGCCCAAACATGGTCTGGAATTATCCTATAACCCAACCAAGCACAAACAAGAGAAAAAACACCGTGGAATACCCCTTTCAAAAGTACATCTAGGGGAGTAGACGATTCTGGGCCCACAGTTCAGGGTTTCATAAGAAGTAGCGTCTCGGAGCATCGGAATACCTCCAACCCCATGCAATGGACCCTAGCATGTGTATTAAAGTGTGGTGGAATGCTGAAATGTGAAAAACATGGTGCCCAAATGTAACCCGTTTCGTAGGCATGCACTATCACCGAAAAAACACGAAGATCCTAGAATTTAATTGGCTGGGAACTCCCCGTTTCGGTGAAACCTGGTTGGATAACTTGTGCCCAAACATGGTTTGGAATTTTCATATAACCCAACCAAGCACAAACCAAGAGAAAAATCCACCGGGCTACCCTTTCATAAGAACATATAGGGGGGTAGACGATCTAGGCCCACGGATTAGGGTTTTTTAGGAAGAAGCTCTTCGGGACATCGGAATACCTCCAAACCTTGCGATGCACCCTAACATGTGTATTAAAGTGTGGTGGAATGCTGAAATGTCCAATCTTGGTTCCCAAGCGTGACCCATTCGCAGACATGCGATGTCACCTAAAAACGAAGGTGTTCTGGAAATTTAATTATTAGGGGGTCGAGAACTCCCCATTTCGGTGAAAACAGGTTAGATATTGTCAGAACTTATGCCCAAACATGGTACGGAATTATCCTACAACCCAACCAAGCACAAACCAGAGAAAAAATCCACCGGGATACCCCTTTCATAAGAACATATAGGGGTAGACGATTCTGGGCCAACAGTTCAGGGTTTCATAGGAAGAAGCGCCTCGGAGCATCGGGATACCTCCTAACCCATGCAATGGACCCTAGCATGTGTATTAAAGTCTCGTGGAATGCTGAAATGTCGAAAACATGGTGCCCAAGTGTCACCCTTTTTGCAGACATGCACTATCACCTAAAAACGAAGATCCTGGAATTTAATATCGCCGGGAACTCCCCGTTTCGGTGAAACCGGTTTGGATCATGTCACAACTTGTGCCCAAACATGGTTTGGAATTATCATATAACCGAACCAAGCACAAACCAAGAGAAAAATCCACCGGGCTACCCCTTTCATAAGAACATCTAGGGGGTAGACGATTCTAGGCCCATATAGATCAGGGTTTCATAGGAAGAAGCGCCTCGGAGCATCGGAATACCTCCAAACCCATGCAATGGACCCTAGCATGTGTATTAAAGTGTGGTGGAATGCTGAAATGTGCAAAACATGGTTCCCAAGTGTAACCCGCTTCGTTGGCATGCACTATCACCGAAAAAACGAAGATCCTAGAATTTAATTGGCTGGGAACTCCCCGTTCCGGTGAAACCGGGTTGGATAACTTGTGCCCAAACATGGTTTGAAATTTTCATATAACCCAACCAAGCACAAACCAAGAGAAAAATCCACCGGGCTACCCCTTTCATAAAAACATCTAGGGGGGTAGACGTTCCAGGCCCACGGATCAGGGTTTTGTAGGAAGAAGCTCTTCGGGACATCGGAATACCTCCAAACCTTGCAATGCACCCTAGCATGTGTATTAAAGTGTGGTAGAATGTTGAAATGTCCAAATCCTGGTTCCCAAGCGTGACCCATTCGCAGACATGCGATGTCACCTAAAAACGAAGGTGTTCTGGAAATTTAATTATTAGGGGGTCGAGAACTCCCCATTTCGGTGAAAACAGGTTAGATATTGTCACAACTTATGCCCAAACATGGTCTGGAATTATCCTATAACCCAACCAAGCACAAACCAAGAGAAAATTCCACCGGGCTACCCCTTTCATAAGAACATCTAGGGGGTAGACGATTCTAGGCCCATATAGATCAGGGTTTCATAGGAAGAAGCCGCCTCGGAGCATCGGAATACCTCCAAACCCATGCAATGGACCCTAGCATGCATGTGTATAAAGTCTGGTGCAATGCTGAAATGTCGAAAATGGTGCCCAAGTGTCACCCTTTTGCAGACATGCACTATCACCTAAAAATGAAGAAGAGAATTTAATTCGCGGGAACTCCCCGTTTCGGTGAAACCGGGTTGGATCATGTCACAACTTGTGATAAAACATGGTTTGGAAGTTTCATATAACCCAACCAAGCACAAACCAAGAGAAAATCCACCCGGGCTACCCCTTTCATAATAACATCTAGGGGGCACACGATCCAGGCCCACGGATCAGGGTTTTATAGGAAGAAGCTCTTCGGGACATCGGAATACCTCCAAACCTTGCAATGCACCCTAGCATGTGTATTAAAGTGTGGTGGAATGCTGAAATGTCCAAAACCTGTTTCCCAAGTGTGACCCGTTCGCAGACATGCAATGTCACCTAAAAACGAAGGTGTTCTGGAAATTTTATTATTAGGGGGTCGAGAACTCCCCATTTCGATGAAAACAGGTTAGATCTTGTCACAACTTATGCCCAAACATGGTTTGGAATTATCCTATAACCCAACCAAGCACAAACCAAGAGAAAAATCCACCGGATAACCCTTTCAAAAGTACATCTAGGGGAGTAGACGATTCTGGGCCCATATAGATCAGGGTTTCATAGGAAGAAGCGCCTCGGAGCATTGGAATACCTCCAAACCCATGCAATGGACCCTAGCATGTGTATTAAAGTGTGGTGGAATGCTGAAATGTGCAAAACATGGTTCCCAAGTGTAACCCGCTTCGTAGGCATGCACTATCACCGAAAAAACGAAGATCCTAGAATTTAATTGGCTGGGAACTCCCCGTTCCGGTGAAACCGGGTTGGATAACTTGTGCCCAAACATGGTTTGAAATTTTCATATAACCCAACCAAGCACAAACCAAGAGAAAAATCCACCACGGGCTACCCCTTTCATAAGAACATCTAGGGGGGTAGACGATCCAGGCCCACGGATCAGGGTTTTGTAGGAAGAAGCTCTTCGGGACATCGGAATAGCTCCAAACCTTGCAATGCACCCTAGCATGTGTATTAAAGTGTGGTAGAATGCTGAAATGTCCAAATCCTGGTTCCCAAGCGTGACCCATTCGCAGACATGCGATGTCACCTAAAAACGAAGGTGTTCTGGAAATTTAATTATTAGGGGGTCGAGAACTCCCCATTTCGGTGAAAACAGGTTAGATATTGTCACAAATTATGCCCAAACATGGTCTGGAATTATCCTATAACCCAACCAAGCACAAACCAAGAGAAAATTCCACCGGGCTACCCCTTTCATAAGAACATCTAGGGGGTAGACAATTCTGGGCCCATATAGATCAGGGTTTCATAGGAAGAAGCGCCTCGGAATACCTCCAAACCCATGCAATGGACCCTAGCATGTGTATTAAAGTGTGGTGGAATGCTGAAATGTGCAAAACATGGTGCCCAAGTGTCTCCCTCTTTGCAGACATGCACTATCACCTAAAAACGAAGATCCTAGAATTTAATTGGCCGGGAACTCCCCGTTTTGGTCAAACCGGGTTGGATCATGTCACAACTTGTTGCCAAACATGGTTTGGAATTATCATATAACCTAACCAAGCACAAACCAAGAGATAAATCCACCGGGCTACCCCTTTCATAAGAACATCTAGGGGGGTTGACGATCGAGGCCCACGGATCAAGGTTTTGTAGAAGAAGCTCTTTGGCTGATCGGAATACCTGCAAACCTTGAAATGTAACCTAGCATGTGTATTAAATTTGTGGTGAATGTTGAAATGTCCAAAACCTGGTTCCCCAAGCGTCACCCATTTTCAAACATGCGATGTCATCTAAAAACGAGGTGTAATGGAAATTTAATTATTAGGGGGTCGAGAACTCTCCATTTCGGTGAAACCAGGTTAGATCTTTCACAAACTTATGCCCAGACATGGTTTGGGAATTATCCTATAACCCAACCAAGCACAAACCAAGAGAAAAATCCACCGGGCTATACCCCTTTCATAAGAAACATCTAGGGGGGGTAGACGATTCTGGGCCCATATAGATCAGGGTTTCATTGGAAGAAGCGCCTCGGAGCATCGGAATACCTCCAAACCCATGCAATGGACCCTAGCATGTGTATTAAAGTGTGGTGGAATTCTGAAAATGGCGCAAAACATGGTGCCCAAGTTAACCACCTTTGTAGGCATGCACTATCACCCGAAAAAAAACGAACATCCTGGAATTTAATTGGCTAGGAACTCCCCGTTTCGGTGAAAACCGGTTGGATCATATCACAACTTGTGCCCAAACATGGTTTGGAATTTTCATATGACCCAATCAAGCACAAACAAAGAAAATCCACCGGGCTACCCCTTCATAAGAACATCTAGGGGGTAGACGATCCAGGCCCACGGATCAGGGTTTTGTAGGAAGAAGCTCTTCGGGACATCGGAATACCTCCAAACTTGCAATGCACCCTAGGCATGTGTATTAAAGTGTGGTGGAATGCTGAAATGTCCAAAACCTGGTTCCCAAGCGTGATCCGTTCGCAGAAATGAGATGTCACCTAAAAACGAAGGTGTTCTGGAAATTTAATTATTAGGGGGTCGGGAACTCCCCATTTCGGTGAAAACAGGTTAGATCTTGTCACAACTTATGCCCATACATGGTCTGGAATTATCCTATAACCCAACCCAGCACAAACCAAGAGAAAAATCCACCGGGCTACCCCTTTCATAAGAACATCTAGGGGGTAGACGATTCTGGGCCCATAGTTCCGGGTTTCATAGGAAGAAGCGCCTCGGAGCTTCGGAATACCTCCAAACCCATGCAATGGACCCTAGCATGTGTATTAAAGTCTGGTGGAATGCTGAAATGTCCAAAACATGGTGCCCCAAGTGTCACCCTCTTTGCAGACATGCACTATCACCTAAAAACGAAGATCCTGGAATTTAATTTGCCGGGAACTCCCGTTTCGGTGAAACCGGGTTGGATCATGTCACAAACTTGTGCCCAAAACATGGTTTTGGAATTATCATATAACCTAACCAAGCACAAACCAAGAGAAAAATCCACCGGGCTACCCCTTTCATAAGAACATCTAGGGGGGTTGACGATCGAGGCCCATAGATCAAGGTTTTGTAGGAAGAAGCTCTTTGGCTCATCGGAATACCTGCAAACCTTGCAATGTAACCTAGCATGTGTATTAAATTGTGGTGGAATGTTGAAATGTCCAAAACCTGGTTCCCAAGCGTCACCCATTTTCAGACATGCGATGTCATCTAAAAACGAAGGTGTAATGGAAATTTAATTATTAGGGGGTCGAGAACTCTCCATTTCGGTGAAACCAGGTTAGATCTTGTCACAAATTATGCCCAAACATGGTTTGGAATTATCCTATAACCCAACCAAGCACAAACCAAGAGAAAAATCCACCGGGCTACCCCTTTCATAAGAACATCTAGGGGCGGTAGACGATTCTGGGCCCATATAGATCAGGGTTTCATTGGAAGAAGCGCCTCGGAGCATCGGAATACCTCCAAACCCATGCAATGGACCCTAGCATGTGTATTAAAGTGTGGTGGAATGCTGAAATGCGCAAAACATGGTGCCCAAGTGTAACCCGCTTTGTAGGCATGCACTATCACCGAAAAAACGAAGATCCTGGAATTTAATTGGCTGGGAACTCCCCGTTTCGGTGAAACCGGGTTGGATCATGTCACAACTTGTGCCCAAACATGGTTTGGAATTTTCATATAACCCACCAAGCAAAACGAAGAGAAAAAAAATCCACCGGGCTACCCCTTTCATAAGAACATCTAGGGGGGTAGACGATCCAGGCCCACATCAGGGTTTTTGTAGGAAGAACTCTTCGGGACATCGGAATACCTCCAAACATTGCAATGCACCCTAGCATGTGTATTAAAGTGTGGTGGAATGCTGAAATGTCCAAAACCTGGTTCCAAGCGTGACCCGTTCGCAGACATGCGATGTCACCTAAAAACGAAGGTGTTCTAGAAATTTAATTATTAGGGGGTCGAGAACTCCCCATTTCAGTGAAAACAGGTTAGATCTTGTCACAACTTATGCCAAACATGGTCTGGAATTATCCTATAACCCACCAAGCACAAACCAAACCAAGAAAATTCCACCGGGCTACCCCTTTCATAAGAACATTTAGGGGGTAGACGATTCTAGGACCACAGTTCAGGGTTTCATAGGAAGAAGCGCCTCGGAGCTTCGGAATACCTCCAATCCCATGCAGTGGACCCTATCATGTGTATTAAAGTCTGGTGGAATGCTGAAATGTCCAAAACATGTGCCCAAGGGTCACCCTCTTTGCAGACATGCACTATCACCTAAAAACGAAGATCCTGGAATTTATTTCGCCGGGAACTCCCCGTTTCGGTGAAACCGGGTTGGATCATGTCACAACATGTGCCCAAACATGGTTTGGAATTATCATATAACCAAAACAAGCAAACCAAGAGAAAAATCCACCGGCTACCCCTTTTATAAAACATCTAGGGGGTAGACGATCCAGGCCCTCGGATCAGTGTTTTGTAGGAAGAAGCTCTTCGGGACATCGGAATACCTCCGAACCTTGCAATGGACCCTAGCATGTGAATTAAAGTGTGGTGGAATGCTGAAATGTCCAAAATCTGGTTCCCAAGCGTGACCCGTTTTCAGACATGCGATGTCACCTAAAAACAAAGGTGTTCTGGAAATTTAATTATTAGGGGGTCGAGAACTCCCTATTTCGGTGAAACCAGGTTAGATCTTGTCACAACTTATGCCCAAACATGGTTTGGAATTATCCTATAACCCAACCAAGCACAAACCAAGAGAAAAATCCACCGGGCTACCCCTTTGATAAGAACATCTAGGGGGTAGACGATTCTGGGCCCATATAGATCAGGGTTTCATAGGAAGAAGCGCCTCGGAGCATCGGAATACCTCCAAACCCATGCAATGGACCCTAGAATGTCTATTAAAGTGTGGCGGAATGCTGAAATGTGCAAAACATGGTGCCCAAGTGTAACCCGCTTCGTAGGCATGCACTATCACCGAAAAAACGAAGATCCTAGAATTTATTGGCTGGGGAACTCCCCGCTTCGTGAAACGGGGTTGGATCATGTCACAACTTGTGCCCAAACATGGTTTGGAATTTCATATAACCCAACCAGGCACAAACCAAGAGAAAAATCCACCGGGCTACCCATTTCATAAGAACATCTAGGGGGGTAGACGATCCAGGCCCACGGATCAGGGTTTTGTAGGAAGAAGCTCTTCGGGACATAGGAATACCTCCAAACCTTGCAATGCACCTAGCGTGTGTATTAAAGTGTGGTGGAATGCTGAAATGTCCGCCTGGTACCCAGCGTGACCCGTTCGCAACATGCGATGTCACCTAAAAACGAAGGTGTTCTAGAAATTTAATTATTAGGGGTCCGAGAACTCCCCATTTCGGTGAAAACAGGTTAGATCTTGTTACAACTTATGCCCAAAACATGGTCTGGAATTATCCTATAACACAACCAAGCACAAACCAAGAGCAAATCCACCGGGCTACCCCTTTCATAAGAACATCTACGGGGTAGACGATTCTAGGCCCACAGTTCAGGGTTTCATAGGAAGAAGTGCCTCGGAGCTTCGGAATACCTCCAATCCCATGCAGTGGACCCTAGCATGTGTATTAAAGTCTGGTGGAATGCTGAAATGTCCAAAACATGGTGCCCAAGTGTCACCCTCTTTGCAGACATGCACTATCACCTAAAAACGAAGATCCTGGAATTTATTTCGCCGGAACTCCCCGTTTCGGTGAAACCGGGTTGGATCATGTCACAACTTGTGCCCAAACATGGTTTGGAATTATCATATAACCCAACCAAGCACAAACCAAGAGAAAAGTCTACCGGGCTACCCCTTTCATAAGAACATCTAGGGGGTAGATGATCTAGGCCCACGGATCAGGGTTTTGTAGGAAGAAGCTCTTCGGGTCATCGGAATACCTGCAAACCTTGAAATGGACCCTAGCATGTGTATTAAAGTGTGGTGGAATACTGAAATGTCCAAAACCTAGTTCCCAAGCGTGACCCGTTTTCAGACATGCGATGTCACCTAAAAACGAAGGTGTAATGGAAATTTAATTATTAGGGGGTCGAGAACTCCCCATTTCGGTGAAACTAGGTTAGATCTTGTCACAAACTTATGCCCCAACATGGTTTGGAATTATCCTATAACCCAACCAAGCACAAACCAAGAGAAAAATCCACCGGCTACTACCCTTTCATAAGAACATCTAGGGGGGTAGACGATTCTGGGCCCATATTGATCAGGGTTTCATAGGAAGAAGCGCCTCGGAGCATCGGATACCTCCAAACCCATGCAATGGACCCTAGCATGTGTATTAAAGTGTGGTGGAATGCTGAAATGTGCAAAACATGGTGCCCAAATGTAACCCGCTTCGTAGGCATGCACTATCACCGAAAAAACGAAGATCCTGGAATTTAATTGGCTGGGAACTCCCCGTTCCGATGAAACCGGGGTTGGATCATGTCACACTTTGTGCCCAAACATGGTTTGGGAATTTTCATATAACCCAACCAAGAACAAACCAAGAGAAAAATCACCGGGCTACCCCTTTCATTAGAACATCTAGGGGGTAGACGATCCAGGCCCACGGATCAGGGTTTTGTAGGAAGAGCTCTTCGTACAGAACGGGAATACCTCCAAACCTTGCACTGCACCCTAGATGTGTTATTAAAGTGTGGTGGAATGCTGAATGTCCAAAACCTGGTTCCCAAGCGTGACCCGTTCGCAGACATGCGATGTCACCTAAAAACAAGGTGTTCTGTAAATTTAAATATTAGGGGTCGAGAACTCCCCATTTCGTGGAAAACAGGTTAGATCTTGGCACAACTTATGCCCAAAACATGGTCTGGAATTTCCTATAACCCAACCAAGCACAAAAACAAGAGAAAATTCCACCGGGCTACCCCTTCCATAAAACATCTAGGGGGTAGACGATTCTGGGCCCATATAGATCAGGGTTTCATAGAAAAGTGCCTGCCTCGAGCATTGGAATGCCTCCAAACCCATGCAATGGACCCTAGCATGTGTATTAAAGTGTGGTGGAGTGCTGAAATGTCCAAAACATGGTGCCCAAGTGTCCCCCTTTGCATACATGAACTATCACCTAAAAACGAAGATCCTAGAATTTAATTGGCCAGGAAGTCCTTGTTTTGGTGAAAACCGGTTGGATCATGTCACAACTTGTGCCCAAACATGGTTTGGAATTATCATATAACCCAACCAAGCAAAAACAAGAGAAAAACCCACCGGGCTAACCCTTTTATAAGAACATCTAGGGGGGTAGACGATGCAGGCCCACGGATCAGTGTTTTGTAGGAAGAAGCTCTTCGGGACATCGGAATACCTCTGAACCTTGCAATGGACCCTAGCATGTGTATTAAAGTGTGGTGGAATGCTGAAAATCCAAAATCTGGTTCCCAAGCGTGACCCGTTTTCAGACATGCGATGTCACCTAAAAACGAAGGTGTTCTGGAAATTTAATATTAGGGGGTCGAGAACTCCCTATTTCGGTGAAACCAGGTTAGATCTTGTCACACAACTTATGCCCAAACATGTTTGGAATTATCCAGTAACCCAACCAAGCACAGACCAAGAGAAAATTCCACCGGGCTACCCATTTCATAAGACATCTAGGGGGTAGACATTCTGGGCCCATATAGATCAGGGTTCATTAGGAAAAGCTCCTCGGAGCATCAGAATACCTCCAAACCCATGAAATGGACCCTAGAATGTGTATTAAAGTGTGGTGGAATGCTGAAATGTTCAAAACATGGTGCCCAGTGTAACCCGCTTCGTAGGCATGCACTATCACACAAAAAAAATAAAGATCCTGGAATTTAATTGGTTGGGAACTCCCCGTTTCGGTGAAACCAGGTTGGATAATGTCCACAACTTTGTGCCCAAACATGGTTTGGAATTATCATATAACCCAACCAAGCACAAACCAAGAGAAAAATCCACCGGGCTAACCCCTTTCTGAAGAACATCTAGGGGGTAGACGATCTAGGCCCACGATCAGGGTTTTCTAGGAAGAAGCTCTTCGGGACATCGGAATACCTACAAACCCTTGCAATGGACCAAGAATGTGTATTAAAGTGTTGTGGAATTCTGAAATGTCCAAACAATGGTTCCCAAGCGTGACCTTTCGCAGACATGCGATGTCACCTAAAAACGAAGGTGTTCTGG